>JASDQU010010629.1:164466-182141 GCA_032191745.1 Picea mariana | reverse complement strand
TCTCTCATTCGATTTGTTACAAGGTCATTCCCTGTGTCGTCTTTGAGTCAATGCTGCCAAATCATTGGTCATGTCGTTCATATGTGAGAAGTCCATCTAAAACCTATATTGAGTCGGCCATCTGCAGTTATCCATTCTTTTCGTGTCAGCCTTCCCTGTGTCCGGTCCAATTTGCAAAATGCTCTATTTCACCTTCAAACTCTATTACTCATTTTGTGTCATTGATGGGGGATACATCAAGGCCCTCCTGTGACGAGTTTTTTTCCGTCGACTTCAGCTCATTATCCAGAATCAAGACCTAGAAATTATTTGGTACCTTGGAACTTGCATGCCTCAATGGCAGGTTTCCTCGCTTTCGACAGTGGTTTACATCATTGACCCCTGATTGAAAGATTCCATCAGATGTTCGACATCAACTCATTTATTCACACTCGATGGATTGTACTATGGTACCTTGGGATTCATTGACATCAATGGTGATTTCCCTCGCACTTGTTAATGGTTTCATCATTGACCGGTAATCAAGTGGTTTCTACCATGTTCGACTTCAACACATGTAATCACATGGCTAGATTCGTACTTTGGGCGATTATATTGAAGACCTTGGATATCATATTTGTGATCCAGGTTGCGATGGAGTATGTATAATGTGCGACACATAGATCCACTGTGTATATTTCGTGGCTATGTCATCTTGAGTTGAAATTTCTCGCATAGATCCACAGTGTATTCCGATGGCTATGATATATTTTGACGGCATGGATCCAAAGTGTATGATTGGAGGCCATGACCCATGTCTATAAGGTCATCAGTCTGTGATCTGAGTATGGGAATGCCTACCTCAGAATGGTATATATGATATTTTGCAGATGTTTGGTTGTTCGCAGGTTTCCAATTAGATGTGCTCCTGGTTCTCGACACACACATGTAGCTTACAAAGTCTATCAGTTGTCACTTGTTCCAACCTCACACTTTGGGGGGCATTCTGTTACCCATGATTTTGGTCATCATGATGATGTATTGATGATGGTGTACTCAGGCTCTTCATTAGAACTTTCTCCTCAGAAAAGTTACCTTCATCTCTTTCCAAAACCTATATTGAGTCGGCCAACCAGGTGCCAATAGAAGACCAGAATCTCTGTTGGCTCCGGCTTTGCAGAAACTTCAAAAAACAGGCAAGAAAACCAATTCTTTTAAAAATACCCAAAAAATAAAAATTCCTAGGAACCCTAGAGACTTCCCCAGTATGGTTTCCAATTCTGTTGTGGTGGTAAATCCCCCTATGGACTAGCATTTAGGGTTATATTATGCATGCAGATAAGACCGAATGAATCCTACTTTCTACCATCATCCTAGACCTAATCCCCATTTCTTTTAAGCAAATACATGGTTAAACGAACATACCTTGTTCTGGATGTTTGATGTCGATCCTTCTTCACGCTTGATCACTTGTTAGCAGTGATCCTCTCAAGACTGGCCTGCATACAAAACAAGCAACAAACTCTACATGAATTCATTCTACAGATTAATGGGTTAGAGATTNATGAATCAACTTACAATGTCGAGACCGGCCACCGCTCCATGAGCCTGATCCTAGGATCCTCTTCAAATGTCCTCCAACTTCTTTTCTCTGTATATTTTCTTTGCACAAGGATGGCTAAAGGGTTGGGACAATGGGAATGTGCAATGTGGTAGAGTTTCTTTACTATTATTCTCCTCCTCCAAATGATACCCCTAACCCTTCTTTTATAGGCTAGAAGAAGCTAGGTATTTGGACGAACCCTCGGCCATGCATGGTCGGGAGTTTCAGTTAACTCACCCAAAGCTGTGTGTTATGTCAACAACTTTCCTTTTTTCGTGCTTTTGTAGGTACACGCATGCAATAATGGAGTAAGGCACGTGGGCCCTTATAAAAGAGGTTTTTTTAAAGAGTTGTTCAACAGTGTTTTGGCAAAGAAGGAATCTGATATGGCCTGATGTCAGGTAAGCATGTCTGGTGCAAATTAGGGTTATAACAACGTCTCATTGATTCGTGAACATGAATACACTGATAGAAGATCTACCAGATATGCATTTTATTCCCATATTTGAATCCTCAATTTCATTATGTAGAATTCATCACAATAAAAATGGGGATTGTTGTTGCTGCTCAGAGTTGGGAATGGAGATTCAAAACGCTTTGTTGTGCTCTTTGACTTGGATCACCAGAAAATTTAGTTGAATCATTGTCCATTATTATTTAGTTAATTCATTGTGGGGCAATGTGCTCCAAATTCCCATTCATTATATACCCATTAGTTCGCAAATACATAGAGTAAGGCATCCAACATTTTCACAATGGTCTGATCACATCAAAATATTATGGACACCATAGGCATGCAGTAACAGGAAGAAATTGCGATAAGAGCATATATGGTGGTTGGGTGAACGTGAAGAGAATCCAAGTGAAAAAATAGAAATGAGTTTAAACATTTCAGTCTCAGCAGTCAAACACATCAATCACACGGATCAATTTAATGACAATAGATCATAAATGAATGCTCAGAACCTTTCCATTCCATAAAAAAATTTATGTACATAATCTTTTATAATATCGATTTGAAAACAATTTACTTTAGATCTTAATTCAGATTGCTTCAACAATGAGCCATTGGGTTGATCTCGCTGCATCAATCCATGTCCATAATGCCAAAAAAGACTATATTTCCAGATCGCACACTAGTTCTTTGAAAAAGTATTGACCATCGAAGAACATGAACCATGTACAAAAAATGTTCATAATGGCAGAATGTAAATCAAAATTACCAGATCTCTTGGCTATGTTGTCTTCGTCATTACATGTTCAAAGAGGCCTAGATCTACGATTTTGTTGATGTAGGCAAGGTCCAATCTATTACTACATATCTCCAACACCATAGTGATATTCTCACCTTCCATGGATCACTACCAAGATGTTACCAAGCCCTTAAGACCATAAGAAGATTTGATACCAATTGAATAAATTGAGCATAAGAATATTAGGAGAAGAAGATCCACGAAAAAGGCCTCAATCCATAATTCTCAACATTGTATTCATCTTAATGATACAAATATATAATACAATAATGAAACCACCTCAAATGTTCTGACATCGACACCTCATTAGGATATAAGGTAGGAGGAGGAAATATAGGAATCTAGAAACACACTTAGGATAACTACTATATCCTAGCATGTGAAATATACAAAGGTGGTATACAAAGACTTAATGATTGTATATGAGAAAGAGGCTAACATCACGATCCTTTGATCCCTTACAAAGGATCTCTGACCTTTTAGATCCTTTGTAAACTCCACAACGCCATTCCTCTTGAGCTTCTCCACTTCAAGGTCGGAATTCAATCTCAACCACGAGACTCTAACCAATAGACCCATCCCATACCAGCCCGATGTTTCAACCAGAAGCTCCGATACCAATATGTAACATACCCCACCACCCACAGCCCAGGGTACGCTACCTTCAATCCCACCCTTGGACTTATTTCTCTTACCGATACCTTTTTAATTTAATAAGGATCCATAAAATAAAAAATCTAATGACATGCACAATAATAACCAACAAGCATGCATATTCTAAATATTTAATTAAACGATAAATAAATGCACAATGGAATACAATCACATACCGGCAAATAATACCAAATCAGAGAGCACTTATATTTATAAAATAAGACACTAGTTGGTTGCAGACCAAGGGCGTTCCACCCAACCATAGACACTACTATTACAAATCTCAACAATAGTGTCACCCCCGAACTAAGGCTATGAATCTACAAGGACAGTTCGAGAGTGTTACTTGGCTTCCCGAATCAGTTAGCACTCAAGATCTCATAGGATTTCCCAACACTCATAGCAATCCAAGTACCCATATCTCTTCTACCCATCTTGCAAGACCTAAGAGAATGGAGCACCCACCTTTCTCTGCCATGCAGTCCCTTAGGAAATCCCTCTCCTTCTAGGGCTCCAATGCAACTGGTCCAGAATCTCCATGTTGGAACTCTCAGGACTCGCAGCTATGAAAAAATTTGGACATAGGCCAATGGATATCATACATGCAGGTCTCAAGTCATGATTGGATTACACCAGTGACCACTATAGCCAACAATACCATGGCTACTCTTCGACAGTTCATTTCCCTTTCCCAAAGCCAAGACACAAATGAGGAAGAATGAATGTGTGATAGGTAAGAATGGAATGAATGAAAAAATGAGTAAGTGAGTGAACCAATGAACTAGTGAGCAAGTGAACGAGTGAATAATCACACCCCCCAACAGACCAGGGGTGGGTTTAATTATTTCATGGGGAATCAAGAACCTCCTGGCCTTCCCCAAGAAGCTCACGTAATTGATCTGCTCCCTTGAACAAAAAGGGTAATTACAATAGGAAATAAACATTTAGCCCCTCAATCCCCCTCTCTTGTGGAATAATAGCCCCATATAACTCTAGTCCTTGTCTTTCTAACAATCAACGATGTGTTTATTAATAATAATGATCAAAACATTACATTTCTTAGGCACACTAACCTCTTTTAATTGTTTGGGCCCTCTGGCCTCTTGACAATTAACAAAATACATTATTTAATATGGGGCTCAAAACATTTGGTGTTACAAACTCACCCTTCCATTAGAATACTAAGAATATACATCTCAGGTACCATTTCATACGATAAGTCTTGAAGGATGGACATTTGAAGTTGGAAAATATACACACTAGCCAATATCCTATAGACATGTTAACTAAGGGAGTAACCAGGAAGAAACTGAGTTCCTTCTCAGTTTGAATTGGTCTTTAAGCATGAATATGAAGATGGGAATTTTTCCAGGTCCAAGAAGAATCATAATCTAGCATATACAACAACGATGGAGTTGTTGAGATTAGTCTCCAAGTGGGAGATTGTTGGTTGTGAATTATGATTATCTTCATGATTCAGAGGTCTTTATTTTCAGTTGTGTTTATACCCCATGAATACATTACACCCCGAAAGAATGTAGACTCATCCACACGGGGGAGTGTAGGGGGGTTTACACCCCTTTCGGGGTCTGGGAGAAAGAGGGTCCCCGGTGGGGGTTCACGGGCAAAGCCCCCGAAGTAAAAATTTCCTTGTAAATGTATATTGTAATTTCATTGTAAATATGGACCATTCATTATAAGGTCACATATTTTATAGTAGAAGTTATGTTAGGTGTTTTTTTCCCTAGAAGGAAACCTAGTTTTATGAGGGAAATGTATTGCAACTATGCATCATTGCAAATATTGTATTTTGAGTGAGGAGATTGTGAGAGAAAGAAGAGGAAATTACAGCAGGTGTGTTGTAGGTTGTATCCCTTCATTTGTTGGATAATATTAAAGGAAGGACCTATAAATTTCTCTGGTGGATGTATCCTACACTGGGTGAACCACGTATATCTTTGTCTCTATTGTATTGTGTATCTTCTATGTTTTATTTCCACATTTTTTTTATTTTATTGCTCCACGATCCTGTTTTTATAACAATTGCCAAACCAGACACTAGGAAACAAGGAATGTACACTCATCTTCCTACTCCTGATAGGCCCTTGAAATACATCTCAATGGACTAAATGTCGAGCCTTCCATCTACCAAGCAGGGAAATGACTATGTCTTTGTGATTGTTGATCACTTTTTCAAAATGGCGATTATTGCCGCCTATAAGAAGAGCATCACAGTAGATGCCACTCCAAAGATCTTATTTGAATGAGTGTGGGTACACTTTGGGATTCCAAAAACCATTATCTCGTATCGGGACAACCGGTTCCTCATCAAATTATGGTCGAGCCTCTGTTCACTACTAGACACCAAACTCACCAAGTCCACTTCCTTCCACCCCCAAACAAATGGCCAAACCAGGGTTGTCAATTGGATGATCATTCACATCTGACGTATGTACAATTCCAAGCACCCCCACAGCTAGGATGATATTATTCCCTATGTTCAACACAACTACAACAAATTCATACATATCCCAACAGGCCACAACCCCTTTCAAGTGGGATTGGGATTTCAACCATTGGGTTCCATGGATGTTTCACTACCCCTTGCGACCACCCAGGAAGACTTGTCGCATGATCCAATTGAAGTTGAAAAATCCACATGGTTCATTGAGTAGATCCATCACATCTTCCAACAAGTTCAGGATATTTTACAAAATTCAAATGCTAAGTACAAGCAACACCATGATCAACACCGAGTGCCACACCAGTTTGAGGTGGGAGAAAAAGTTTGGTTGCACTTGTAGAAAGAATTACTGACAGGGCCTCATCGGAAGCTTCATCCACTCCTATATGGACCGTACACCATCACTAAGGCTATGGGTGACAATGATTTTGAGCTCAACATTCCCCCCTTCCTTGGCTTACACCTAATTTTCAATATGGACCTTGTTCAACCCTATTTTCCACCATTATTGGACACCTCGTAAAGAGAAGAATAGTTGACACCAAAAGAGATCAACCTTGACTGCATGGAATAGGAATCCACTGATTGGATCATGGACACACAATTCCATCTTTATCGGGTTGTCAAAGCATCGAAGCTCCTACACCAAGGCAAGTGGCTCACCCGGGACCAAATTCAATAGAAATTTCTTCATATGACGATGGAAATCAATGCAATGGAGACCATTTCTTCATAAGGGGGGATGATTGATCCAAGAGGATATCAGTGGCCACCCACCTAGTCCAACTGGCTAAAAATATTCTTTTGGCAATTTACTATTTTTAGCAGTTTTTCGGGTCCCAAACTTCTAGTGCCATTTTGACAGCCTAAACATATTTTTTTCACGATTGTGAACCTCAATTACATTTAATGTCTCTCATTGGGCCCCCAAAATTAATATCCTCATTGACACCTTTCCAACGAGCTATCATGCACCCTAAACGGAGATCGTATGCAAAAGTTATGACCCCAAGAAGTTGATGTACCAACTTACTCCAACGGGGCCCACATGACTTATGACCCCAGGAAGTTGATGTCTATGGTTTTGGCATTCATGTTTATTGTAAAACAACCTTCAGGGACTCATTGTACTCATATTCTTGTGAATGAGCATAGCCATCACATCTCTTCTCAGAGATAAGCTACCACCATTCTAGCAAGCTTGTTTCAGTCTACATTTTACAGTTTTTGGCATATTTCTTATTTTATAGAAGTTAAGTTTTACTGTATCTATGTTATTGATCACTGTGTATTTGTTTTTATATTATAAATCTGTGGTTTCATTTTGTTTCTCTCGTAAATCTAGATCAACATGCATTTACATACTTTATTACATGTATTCATACATTATTATGCTAGTGTATAATGTATGATGAATTATTAGAAGGGCCTAAAAGGCCTCCCAACATCTCCCCCACACTTATATCCTTGCATGTCTCAAGAAAATATGCATATAACTAATGACTTATTACTCTTTAGCCTTCATCTTCAATCTGGTAAATCCGTGTGCAGTCAATGAGTCTCTAGTGCTCAACTACCCCACCCAACAATGGCTTGTTATACCATCATTCCTTTGGAGCGGTGCTTGGCCCGAATTGTTCTCATATTTCCCCTACACACACCCTACAATGGAACACCATGCTTTGGCCAACCTAACATTTCTCTAGTTTCTGGCTTCTGAGGCCACAACTCAGGAACTATTCTGCAACTTTTATACCAGGGAGCTCAATCAATTCAATATTTATTATGCCATCATATTGTATTTTAAGCTCTTGTGTATCTGGCCTATCATCTAATGTCTATTTCTTGAATTCATTTATCCACTACCAAAATGCTCATTGTCAATGCTTAATATTTTACTCAAACTTATATGAGTCTTTATGATTTTATGGTATCTAAGAATATATAGAGTATGCATTTGATATTACATGAAGGAGAACTTGACTTTGACTTGACTCAATGGAAAAAGAAAGACACTTTTCCTGGTACCAAAATTTTACAACTTAATAAAATGTTGTCAACTAGATATAGACTGACATTGGTAAGGAACCGATCTTATTGACTAGACACTGACTTACATTACAATAGGTGGAGATGATATCCTGCCTTTGAAGACATCCATTTAATCCCCTCCTTTATTTTGAATATTAACAAACACTTAAAATAAGACTACTATCCTTCATATAATCATTTAATTCATATTTAACTCCATATACATTTTACAATATATCATTTTACATAAAATAATTGACTTTATGACATAAAATCCATACATTCTAGCCACCATCCTTTATAAATACTCTCACACTTTTTCATAATATCATTTGGCACCTTTAAATTCTATTATGGCATGTGCACTTAACTTTTCAAAAACTTAAAAGTTATTTTTTCAACAAACTCCTCAATCTTGTAGAAGTGTCAAAAAATTATATTTATTCACTTCCCTTAATTATAGAAAATATTTGTCATATGGTTTTCATTTTGAAAACCCATTGCATTCACACACCTAACTACACACCCACGTATTATATTTTTGGCAACTCAACCAATTGTATGCTTAAGGAATAAATCAACATGTCACATAGTTTCCTTCTTACAATTTTTCTCAAAAATATCAATAACCAACATCTTTTTGTAGACCATATTTAATTTTTGCAATCCATATTTAATGTAAAAAAAATAATCAACAACCATACTGAAGGCACTCTTTTACTCGTAGATCGTAGGCAAGTCTTCAAACATCAAGCAATTCTTCTCTTGAAGATCAACTCTACATTCTTTGAAGGAACCAACATGTTAGGAAACAATGTTTTTTTTTCTCTCTCTTTTCTTTTTACACCAAGATTCTTCTTTGTTTCAAAGTAAAAAACTCATTTCACGTGTCATAAATGATCACCAATTATTTGTTTAGTATACATTATTTTTCATGATAACAAGAGAATGATTTGAATTGTTCATTTATTTTCCTTTTTCGATTTCACTTGGTAATATCACCATATTTTCATTTATAATCAAGTTATTTTTTATTTTATTTTAGAAGAGATCAATATTAATTAAAAAAAAATCAATGTATGTATTCGTCCTCTCATAATATACGTAGTATACCATATTTTTAATTTTCATTTCCTTTCCACAAGAATACTCAACATCAAATCAAGGGCACAAAAAACTTCAACTCATGATCCTCTTAAACACAAGCTTCCATATTTATTTCTCTCATGATTTATAAATATATATTTCTGATCTTTTTTTCAGATTTGTCTTCAATAAGGTGGCATTACGAGCATCAAAAATAAAAATAACTTTCACACAACATCACCAAGAATAGTGAAATCACAAGGATAAATAAAAAAAAAATATTTCACATAGTCATCAATGTTTATAAACAAGTTTTCATGAGCTTGCTCTCACTCACCAAGAAGAAGGTTTCTCGTCACATGGAAACATAATCAAAGTGTTGTAGTCTAGGGAATAACGACATGCATTTGAGAAAAGAGCTACATTAAAAAGTAGGTCTTTGTAAAGAATTGTTGCAAGGTTTTTCTACATGGCTTGCAATTCTACTGGTTAGTGTTTTGTTTTCTCTAGTTAAATACCTATTTAAGAGTTTTTATCTATTTTTGTTTTGAAGCTAGCTCTATGTCCAAGATATTATTGTTTTTTCAAATATTTTGAGAAAGAGGCATGTGGGGTTTTTCTGTGTTCCTCCATCTACCTAATTCTGGTACTTTTCATAGTGACTTGCTTGTGTTAATCTCCAATCTCTCTAGTTTTGGTACTATTAGTCTCTACTTTTAGAAATTCTAGCTTCTTGGAAACATAAGTTTCTAGGGTTTTTATTTTTATTATCTCTTGGGTTGGTATACACCTGTCAAATTGTTTTAGGGATCTACACCTATAGGACCACTCATAATGTTTGTATATTTTCTAAAATCCCACCCACTCCCAAGACTTATGGTGCATCCCTCCCACCCACACTAAGACACTCTCATTGGAAATCAACCCCATGGGGTGTGCATACAAGCTCACCTATTCTCTTTGGTTTATGACCTTATGTCTCCTTCACCCATTTCATTTTGATTGGACTTGTTTTATGTCTATCATTTTTTATCCTTCCCTAATGAGATAGGAACGTAAAGAGAATAACCCTGAGTGTAGAAAATGAGGTTCTGCTGCAAGGACTACCTCCTCTGTCAAACCTCCCTTGTAGACCCCACAATGCATAATAATATCCCAGATGAAAGCCATGAGTGCGACCATAAACTTCCAATGCAAATTCCCAACAAAAATCAAGGTTGAGGTGGCCAATATGGAGGAGGCCATCAAGAGAAAAATATAGAATGTCTTCAGGGACCAACTAGAGGAATATTTAAGGGAATGGGTCCTATACCCAGGAAAATCTAGAATAAAATATATAAAAAACTTTAAAATGATTTAGTTATATTGAATGAACAAGGCCTTTATAGAACAAGTGATGGAGGAAAGAGCTAATTAGTAAGAGGAAGCATGCAGAAACTAAACACAATGGATAAAAGGTTTGATGCTATATGCACGAAGGTTTTATAATATTCAAATAATAGTAAAAAATTATGTTGATACCCCACATATCCCAAGGGACAACACAAAATAGATTCCTATCTTAGCCGGAACCCCTTCAAACCCAATTCTAGTGGATGAGGAACCTAAAGTGAAGAAGGAAATATGCCATTGGTAGTAGCAAAAGCATAGATCACAAGGCCAAACCCCTTGGCTTACCATTGTTAGAGATGAGAAGAATTAGTAGCGCCCCTCTCTTATACTTGTTTAATTTATTTTTTTTACGTTATCAGTAGGATAGTTAGGAATGAAGGCATACTTTCAAGCTCTTTGAAATTTTTTAATATTTTTTATGATAAAAAAACATGGTTATTCAATCTTTTTGTGGTCCAAGTCAATGGCATGTATGTAATTTTTCAGTGACATATTAATATTAAAGCTATCTATCTTACAAACAAACAAAAAAATCAATTTTGTAGTGACATTTTAATATAGAGGCTATCTAAATTAAAAATAAAAAAGTTTGTAGTGACATATTAATATAGAGGCTATCTAAATTAAAAATAAAAAAGCATATGGATTCATTTTTTTTGCTTCACAAATATCGTTGAATAATGAAATAATTATAAATATTGATTCAAGTTTGAATCTTCATAGTCCAAAAAAATGTTTTAGCTATAAACAAATTATCTATATCAAACTATTAATGGGGTTTTTGTCATGGTGTTTGGGATACATTGGTTGGATTGCATAAACATCCAATATGCCCCTGCATCGTATGGCACCATTGCCTTTCATTCGATTGAAAAACCACACCAACTTAGTAAACCATGACTAGCCTAAATTCTTTACTTCTTTGTTTACAAAAGTTATATAGTTATTTTTTTTAATATACTTAGCATCTTTTCAAAAATGTACACCAAATAAGAATAGACAACTCAACATGTATAGTTGGGTGGCCAAACCGTCTTAATACCTGTTTCTTTATCAACTTACAAAGGATCGATTTGTAGCTCATTACAACAAAACAATGAACATGGAGCCTATGGCTCCTCAATCCTTGGAGTATTCGTCGATTTTGTTTCTCGACTCGTCTCTTCGCAGACCTCCCCACCATGCCGAACTATCTACCCACTCGTCCATCTTTTGTTAACAACATTCTCTACTCTCTGTGGTCATCGCTACTTCTAGAAAATATAGAGACACTACCAATGGGCCTATAGCTCTAGATACGTTAAACACTTTGAAAGGTGTAGACCAACCCAAAATATAATAAAAATAAAAACCCTAGAAACTTGTGTTTCCAAGAGACTAGAATTTCCAAAAGTAGAGACTAATAGTACGAAAACCAAAGAGATTGTAGATTAACACAAGCGACTATGAAGAGTACTAGAACTAGGTAGATGGAGAAAAACATAAAAAATCCACACGTCTCTTTCTAAAAATATTTGAAAAAAAAAAAATCTCTTGGACATAGAGCTAACCTCATAACATAAACTGATAAAAACTCTTGAATAGGGTATTTAACTAGACAAAACCAAACAATAACTGGTAGAATTGAAAGTCATGTAGGAAAACCTTGCAAAAATTCTTTACAAATGCCTAATTTTTAATTTAGATCTCTTCTTGAATGCATGCTATTATACCCAGTCCAAGATCTCACAAAACAACCTTCCTTACAATGAATGCAACTCCCAAGTCCACACACTTCAAAATTTTCAAGTCTCAAAATCTCCCATGCTCCCAACTAAGTTGCCTCCCACCATTTTATATTTGTCAATTGTTTTCCTTCATAGCAACTCCCAGTCCTCACGTATGTCGTTCATTAATTCGTCGAACTTCCAAAAGTCTAACTTCTCATGAAGTCTTCCACCCTTCGACATCATCTTCCCATCAATACAACTCAACAAAAAAATTTCATGAAGGCTTGTGCAAAGATGTCTTGGTGAGGTGCGAACAAGAAGTTCTATACAAGTCTACGACCGACTCCAAAATACACAAAACTCTATTCAATTCACCTTCTCCATGCATCCAACCAAACCCATCTTCTTCGTCTGTTATCTTCACACCATGAAATGATTCTACACCAAGACACTATGCATAAATAAATCGATTGTTAAGTCACCTATTGTTAACTAATTTTCATGACTCTGCAATGAGACACCAAGTCTAAAATTTGTGATTTCCATATGCAACCCAACTGACTCAACTTCTCTTTAGTAGTGCATGACACAAATTTTTCATGGTGGAAAAAGTGCTCAGCTGATTGTCCTGCAACCCAAACTTTGTTTCACTATCTCAAGTCACAACAGTTACCAAATCATCCATCAATCAAACTTCCATAGTATTTTCTAATGTGGACTCTAATACCAACTATAACAGTGTTGGGGATCCCTTGTTTGGATGGAAGAAATATCTAGAGTTACCTGACATTATGTGGCATAGGCACCTTTTGTTCGACAACAAGATCACACCAACTTAGTCAAACGGGACTATGCCTAACTTCTTTGCTTCTTTGTTTACAATAGCTATATAGTTATTTTAATTATTATGCTTATCATGTTTTCAACAATGTACAAAAAATCACTATAGGAAACTCAACATGTATAGTTGGGTGACCAAATTGGCCTAACACTCGTTTCTTTATCAACTTACAAAGAATTGATTTGTAGCTCATTACAAATAAAAATGAACATGGAGTGCATGGCTCGAAAATACTTGTATTCTTTGTGGGTTCTTCTCCTCGAATCGTCTCGTCACAGTCCTCCACACCATGTCAAATTATATTCCCACTCATCCATCTTCCATTCACAACATTCGCTACTCTTTGTGGTTTTCTTCGCCTCATGCCAAGTCTTGGTACCCTTCCTACACTTCAACTAGATTCTTGGCCAGAATAAAAAATAGACCTCCACTTAAAGTCACCACCAAGAATCCATGGCTCCTCCATCATATGGGTACCCCAAATCTACCTTGCTCGTCTTCACTAGCCTTTCCCAAGCCTGTAGAGCACCCATCTCAATATATCATTGCAACCTCAATCCAACTTACCCAGAACAACCAATTCACCCTAAAGAAATCTACTGAGAACCAACATCGCCCCTCTTTGTCTTTACAGACTTCCTCAAGGCAGCACGAGTCACCTCAGTGTGACTCAATCCCTTGGGGAGGAGCTCTCCCTCCTCTTCAACGAATCAAACTGAAGACTCCTTGTTCTTTCCAAGTGTGTGACCTTTATTGTGTTCTTATCTCACTCAACCTCCCACCCATATATACATTTCGTGGTTCCCCAAACGTCACAACCATTGGGTGAATCAATGCCTCCTTTGGGTGGGTGGGTCAAACCGACCTCCAAGCCTTCGCTCAGATGTGCCAATTCACTTGGGCATGTCGAGCACCCACTCCAAAACAACTCATTTCCAAGGGGTGCACTTGTCCACCAAGCGCCCAACATCAAGCCAATTTGTGTGTCCACACTCCATTAAATCTTTCAAAGACCCAAGTGTTCATGTCCACTTGATGAGTTTAGCCGATTCTCCATGTTGTGTGCCTTCCCAAGTCCAAGACATGTCTCCAATGTCCATCTAGCTTGCCTTACCTTGTCTGCAAGTCACCCAAAAACTTGTTTGAGATGACATGTGCCACACGTCGACCCACCGAAGAGTATATATAAGAACGGTTTGTTCTCGTCTTTGTCTTGCAACCCCAAGTTCTTCTTCCGTCTCGAGTAGGAGGAGGTTTCATGCACTCTACATCGCTAGAGTTAGTAAAGTTTTTTCTTAAAGCTTCTAACATTTACATACTCCTATTCACAATAAGATAGCATATACCTTTAAACAATTGTTTTGATATTTTATGATTTACAAATTTTCCAATGGATAAACTCTGTAGAGTTGAAAATTATCTTCCTCTTGTCCTTATACACTATCTTGGTGATCCAAAATGGATCCTAAAATGCTCAAAAATAAAAGTTCTAAAACGCTCAATAAAATGGCATGATTGTGAAGTGATTGTCACAAGATTTCTGGTGGCACAAATAGATCGAAAAAAGGATGTCATATGAGAAAGTTATGGCAGTTGGAAAATTTGGTCTTCTCTAGCAAAAAGTCAAAGGGACATATGGCATCTTCAGCATGTGACACTTGGAAACTTTTGTGCTCGACAAGTGGCAGCTCTTGCAACCGACACATGGCATTTCATATCTTGACATTTGGTAGTTTCTAATTTTTACAAGTGTCAAGGGGTGATTGGTCCACATGGTATGGTTTTTTCCAACCATGGGCTGACATGTGGTCCAATCACAAGGTGCCACATGTAATCCTAGATGGGGCCTAAAAGGGTCGAATGAAAAATGTTGTATAACTCCATGGGAGTCGAACCTATGACCTATCCACATAGAAAATTCTTAGAACCAATGTTCTATCCATATGGGAAAGCACTTAACTTTATAAATTTACCCACTTTTTTAAAATTTAACATTAGCCCCTTTTCTATGTTTCAGGGAGGTGCATCAAATGGAGGCCAGGTCACATGGGAGAATCTCGTGACCAAGGGAGAAGCCATGGTGTGGGGGCTTAAGGGGCATAGATCTGAGCCACATGTCACCCATGCAAACACAAAAATGGGCACGTGCCCTATTTTTTGGTGATTAACCAAGTATTTGCCAATTTAGTCTGTTTTTACTTTTTTCCTTATATTAATGGATTTTTGCTGATTTTTGTGGAGTTTTGGCCAAAAAGAGTGGATCTAGAGCCCAGAAAGAGGCCAGATCTTGGGGGGGAGTTAGATTTCGACCCCCAACTCAATATATATATACACCATAGGTTTTTGACAGTCCAAAATTTTTAAGAACAGTATAATGTTGAAGTATTTGTGAAGCTTAATCCATTTTTATGCATGGAAGCCATTGAGGAAGCAAAATTTGGATGTCATTTTCGGGACCTACACTCAACCGTTTTCATTGTCATCAGTTGTGTTGGATTCCTGAGGTCATGTAGAACACAACCATGTCAGTTTTTAATCCATATGATGCATTTCTAATGTATTTTTGAAGCATTGAAGATTAATAAGAAAGCCTCCCCCACTGAGACAAAGGCCCGAAGACATAGGCAAACTTCTGTCGAAATTCGTTATCAATACTGGAATTATGGTTTGTTGTTCCTTGTGTCTATTTTCTATTATGCATTCTTTATGATGGTTGCAATATTATTTTATTAAAATCTTCTTCTTCTCTTAATTCGTAACTGAAAAATCAACTCATGCATAAACTTAACCAAAGTCTTTAAAAGATCAATTTTGTATCAAGTGGTATTAGAGCAGGTTGACAATTGGTTGTTTTATTTTGCATGATTACCAGGGAAAATCTAATTCATGGTGAAGGATAGATTTTATAAGGGGATCCAAAGATTGGATCAAGAAAGAGGACACTTCAAAGTGAGAAGATGGCATCGGAAGAAGGACTCTCTCAAAACGAAAGAGAGTTTCAAAATACTTTCTTTTCCATGTTGGAGATGGTAAAAGTGTTTTTATAATGATTACCTAGAACGGAAGTGACATTTTCAAGGAGAATCTTCAAAGAAAGAAAAAAGTGAAGAAGTAGAGGACCCTCCTAAAAATCCTCTTTCACCTCCTTCATCTACATCTTCTTCTTCTTCTTCAAGTACAAGTTCAAATCTTACTTCTTCAAGAGAATGTTCTCATAAACATAAGCCCGATATGCCATTACTTAAACTTGATGTAAAATTTGTTTTTCCTATGTATGATGGCGAAGTTAATGCTGAGAAAATTGATAACTTGTTTAGATAGATGGAGGTATATTGTAATGTGTAGAAAATCAACAATGAGGCAATCAAAATCAGATTGGCATCACTTCGTCTTGAAATCAAAACTCTCATCTGGTGGCAAAGTAAGATGAAACATGGAACTCAACAAGTTGGTAATATTTTTCCATCATGGCATGATTTTATTTCCGCACTTAGAAAACAGTTATATTCATTGGGATATAAGGAAAAGGATTTAATTGAATGGAAAAGTCTTAAGTTAAGAAAAAGAAAATCAATGTAGGAATATACAGATGAATTTCATAAGATGAATTTGATGTTAGATGCTCCATTGACTACACAAAAAACTCTTATGAAGTATATAGGAGGTTTTCCTGCTTATATTTGTAATATTTTATTTATGTTTGGAACTACTAATCTTGATGAGATTTTTGTTCAAGCAACGTATATTGAAGAAGGGAAAACCGGAGTTGGTGTATCAAGGGAATTATCTTCAAAGAAAGAAGGAAAAGGAAAAGGGAATGGGAAGAAAGCAAATTCAGCAACAATGAAGGAAGAGAATGTCTCTTGCAAGAATTGCAAGAAAGAAAGGCATGATGATGAAAATTGTTGGCAATTGCACCCAGAGAAGAAAACAAAGTGGTTCAAAGAGAGGAAAGGGAGGAAAACAATTTCTACGGAAACATGACCAACAAACTTGGGATCAAATTCAGGTCATGAGTCTAAAATCACAACAGTTCATTTTACAATTAAAATTGGTGATGATTTTGATTCAAAAAGTAAATTGTTTCATATAAGGGTCATAATGAAACATACTAAGATCGATACATTGATAGATAGTGGATCTAAATCTAACTTAATTTTAGAAGAAGTGGTTAAGAAATTGAGATTAAAAACCAAGATGCATCACAAACCCTGTTCAGTAAATTGAATAAGAAAATATCGCTAATTTCCCATAAAAGATCAATGTATCATAAAGTTTGCAATTACATCAAAGTATGTGAATGAAGTAATATGTGATGTGGTGCCACTAGAAACATGTGGAATGCTCTTAGGAAGCCCTTATTTTTATGATCAAAAAGCAATCTTGTACAGGGAACATAATCAATATCACTTGTTTAAAGGGCTTAATCGATATCACCTAGGGCTTAAAGTGCCTCATGCCACGCCACATGTCACCCATGCGACCACAAAAAGGGGTGTGCGCCCTATTTTTGGGTGCTTGTTAAGAACCAAACATCAATATAGCATAGAAAAGCCTCAGAAAAAGTACTCAACGCCTTGAAAAAAAGATAATTTCAGATAATAAGCCTCTTCGAGGGGGCAACCTCCTTTTACCCCACTTAAATGTTCAAGTCCAAGATGAT
>JASDQU010010629.1:143300-161419 GCA_032191745.1 Picea mariana | reverse complement strand
AGAAGATCAAAATTATCTATATGTTTTGCCAAATGTAAAGAAAAAAATAAGCATTGCTAAGATAAGAACAAATTCTCACGAGCTCCATAGTGAAACTGGGCGTTGGTCAATTCCTAAAATGCCATGGGATGAAAGAATGTGTCACTTTTGTGACACTAAGAAGGTTGAAGATGAAAAGCACTTTCTCTTAGATTGTCCAGCCTATACCCATATTAGATTTCATTTTCAAATATTAGATCTCATTTTCAAATATTGATCACACTACCAACCTTCCTAACCTCTTAACTCAACAAAAGTATGGTGATCTTGGAAAGCTTCTCTTAATGCTTTTCGAGTACAGAAACAAAATTCTAAAGAATCATAAGTAATCACTTACCCTCTTAATGTCCTATAGACCAATTAGGTCTTAGTGGACGTTAATCATCATCATCATCATAATTTAAATTTTACAAAATTATTTTATTTAAATTTTATAAATCATCTATTTTATGGTTTTTTAAAGAATGTATAGATTTTTATAATAATACCAGAGTTTTTAAATTTTTATAATAATACAAAAGTTTTTGAAAACAAAATGTATATTTAAGATATATTTAATCTTTTTAAACCAATAATAAAAATACATTTAAAAAATAATTATTAACTAAAACAGTTTTTTATTATTGTGATTTGGTTGGTTGGGAGAAGTAAAACTATTCTTACATTAAACAATGCAATGTGATTTGGTTGGTCGGCAGAAGTAAAACTATTCTTACACATTAAACAATGCAATGTGAGGTGTATTTTATAGTTTTTGAAAGAAAATGTGGGGAACCAGTCTTTTATAGAATTTTTAAAATCTATTTTTTAAATTAATAAGAAAAAGAATTAAGAATTTTTCTTTCTAAAATAAATTGATGATGATTAAGATTCACTTATTTTTTTATATTAAAGAATATTATATATATTATACTATATAGAAAATAAAAATTAAATTATAAAGTATAATATTTAAATGTTTAAATTTTTAAAAAATAATAAAAATATAGATGAATTTCAAAATATATGTTTATAAATTTAAAAATATAAACAAATAAAAAAATTAAATATTAATTTATTAAATAAAACTAAATATTAATTTATTGAATCAAATGTTTTTGACTTTTTATTATGTTAAATAAAACAACAAAAAAAAAAACTTTAACCACATCTAATTTGTGGAAGTCTAAGATATTAGGCTAAAAATTAGATTCCAAGATTACCACAAACATTTAAGAAAGATGATTATCTCTAAATAACACCTTTTTTTAACAGATTTTAAGTCTTTTTTCAACATATTTTTATATTTGCTTTATATGTGTATAATATGTAAATTTAAAATATTTTTATTTTAATTTTCATAAAAGAATTAATAATTTTTAATAGTTTTAATTGTTAATCTAATATTTTTTTGATTGAATAATATATTTTTTTAGTTATTTTTGGGTAGGTTTTTTGCTAGATGGTTTTAAATTTTTGGTCAATCCAAAGATCTGATTGATTTTCTAAGTATGTGGATTTGTTTAATATGAGGCAAAACCCTTGAGATAAGGTTTAATGCATGGAACTTTGATCCATACAAAATTTAGACTACCCCTGAAAATCTTACCAGATTCAAGCCCATTTTTTTTTCCTAAAAACAAATCTGTTTGCTCCTTAATTATCTTACTCCTATATATATTACAGTTTCTTAGAATAATCGAATTAAAAAAAAACTGTGTCGCTCAAGGCTTCCGGCCTATAAAGGACAGAAAAAGACAGCCATCCAAGAGAGCGTAAAAGAGTATTTGATAGTAGCAAGCATCTCTTTGACAATCTAAATCTACAGAAAATCATTATTTTATGTTATTTAAATTGTATTTTTAATATAAAAATGAATTTAGTAAGCTAAAAAAACTTTTGATACCAAAATCATACATAAATAATCACATCCAACCATCACTGAACAGAATCTACAGATCCAACCATTACTGAACAGATTGACCAAATATATTTTATTTTATATGATTGGATAGATATGGCTCATACATATACGCCACCTTGGAACAAAAATTTCAAATGTTCACAGTGCTGTGAGAGTCCCCAATACTGTTAGTTATTCTAGACGATTGCATGCATGGACTAGTAGAACTTCAAGCTTGAACTAGACAGGAATCCACTGGATCTCGACGCCATAGTTCCACTTCTTTGTTGGCAATGCAGGATTGATGTTTACCACACTTGTGTACGCACTGCAACCTTCTTTGCGCACGCGTATTTTGTGAGACGTCATCGCACTGTCTTTGAGATAAGTGCAGCAGAGGTAGTTTTTGCAGGCCTCGGCTTTTTTCGTGTCCCGAGCAAACTGATTGCAAAGACTGGTGGAGGTGCAGTTGAGAGGGGAAAGCAGTAACGATTGAGTGCAATTCAACAGCATGACGGTGTTGCGCTTAGAGATATTGAATGGCAAATTCTCATCGAGAAGAAGTCCACCTTCCTGAAAATCTGCAGATATACATGAATCCGCCGCCAGTGCCGGCGGTCTAATCACCAGGCTAGAAACAGACGGGTCAATCCTCACGATCGGATAAGTAACGCCCTCCACTGACTTGAATTCCAGCCGATTTTTGTTACAGAAGATGCGGTTCTTTGGATGGCCACAGCTATCATCGGTACTCAAAGGATATGGAACGGCCGTCTTCCCACAATCGGGACAAGTTATATTTGCAGCATTGGCCATGCATAAAACCGTGGCAAATACCATGAATTTCAAGCCAGGGCCACTTCTCAGCATGATTGGAAGAAACGAAAAACAGAAAACCAAGAACATTTTAACACAAGTTTGAACCAGACACACGTTACGTAACTCTGTCCTTTATCTCCATAAACGTTCACAGGGAAGGGAATTTATAGAGAAGTGTCATTAGGGCCGGTGAAGAAAGTTTGGCCGGGAAAAACTGATATCATGGTACCTTTCCGCAGATTTCGGTGCGGTCGCAATCCTTACAGATCACGGAGGCTTCTAACTGCCGCTGATAAATGAGTGGAATCATGCACGTTAGATTGGAGCCAGTCAATGAGGATTACTTGGAATTAATTACAGAGTAATCTGTTACCATGATTTTGGGAGAGTAATATGCACTGAGCATTCCTAACATATAATTTAATGTCTGACTGTTTTAGTTTTTTTTTTTTTTATTATTATTAAAGGAATTTAACTATATATAAATAAATTTATAAGAAATATTTAAAATTCAATTTTTAATATAGAAATGAATTTAGCTTGTTAAAAAATTCTTATAACATTTTTATTATACAAAAATAATTACTAAAATCTACACATTTAATAATTTCTCCCCTGATTTAAGTAAATATCCTCATAAAAAATAACTAATTTAACCCAAAATATATAACATTTAAACTACAGTTAATTTAATTTAATGTTTGTATATAATTTATTATATAAATACTTCTCTCTTTTCCTTAATAAAATACTTCTCCCTTTTCCTTAATAGAATTGGTGAAAGGTTTAGAGACGATAGTCACTGGAGGGAAAGGCTCGGAACATGCGAATGGTCATGCTTTAGAATCTTCTAGTCAAGATATATAATTTATTTTTTATTATATTAATAATTAATTATTTAAAAAATATAATTATTTATATATAATATTTAATAAAAATAGTTTTTATAAATTATATATTTAATTTTAATTTATAGTCATTTATCATAAATGTAAAATATACTTTATTTTTTTATATGAGCATAGATTCATTTTAACGTTAGATTTGTGAAGTTCTTAGAGATTAAATATTTGGAGGTGCAAACTTTTAGACTTTCTTCAAGTTTTATAGTCTAAAAAAAAGTTTTCATTTCCAGAGATTTGATTTCTCCTAGATTCGGAGTTAAGATGGATCTATGCTAGTTTAATATATTAATAATAAAGTATTAAAAAATATCAATTTTATAAAAAAATATTAAAATCTATTTTAATATATGAAAAAATATTAATATATTTTATAATAGAGATTGTCTAACTATTTTACGACTACATAAATGTGCAAGAAATTACTATTTTTTGTTGTTTAAAATTCAGTTTTGAATGCAGAAATACCCACTCAAATATGAGGATTTAACAATTTCCTACATGAGGATCTAACCATTTTCTACCAGATTTATCTAAGGATCTAATAGGGCAAATGTCTCAATCACTGGAAAACATTCATTTCTTAGAACATTTAGACTAATGCATTTTATAATATATTACAACCTCCCTAATCAATACATTGTTTTCCAGATCTATTAATTTAAGATAGGGCAAATCTAAACATAAGAAATTCAAACCAATATATATTTTTTAATATATTAAAATTATAAAATGTTTTTCTATCTAATATATTATTATTAATTTTTTATTTTTTATTATTATTTTAATGTGTTATGTTACATGAACATCTCCCCATACGGAGCTCTAGAGCACCTTTGGGTGCAATAAATATTTAATTTTAAATTGAAATATTATATACTTCATGCTATGGTTAATTTACATGACAATAAAAGTCACGGAGGTAGGAAAATATATCACTAGCATAGATCCATCTTAATGTAGGATCTAACATTTTGACTATATAAAAATATAGTAATGGGTTCAGTTTGTTGAAAAATCCATATGACATTTTGACTATATAAAAATAATCACTCAAATCTACACATCTAACAATTTCTCACCTGATTTCAAATAAATATCTCCATTAAATATAACTAATTTAAACCAAAACATATAACAAAGAAATATTTAAAACTCATTTTTAATATAGTAATGGGTTCAGTTTGTTGAAAAATCCTTATAACATTTTGACTATATAAAAATAATCACTCAAATCTACACATCTAATAATTTCTCACCTGAATTCTAATAACTACCCCATAAAATATAACTAATTTAAACCAAAAAATATAACAAAGAAATATTTAAAATTCATTTTTAATATAGCAATGGGTTCAGTTTGTTGAAAAATCCTTATAACATTTTAGCTATATAAAAATAATCACTCAAATCTACACATCTAATCATTTCTCACCTGATTTCCAATAAATATCCCCATAAAATATAACTAATTTAAACCAAAACATATAACAAAGAAATATTTAAAATTCATTTTTAATATAGTAATGGGTTATAATATTTTGACTATATAAAAGTAATCACTCAATTCTACACATCTAATAATTTCTCACCTCATTTCGAATAAATATCCCCATAAAATATAACTAATTTAAACCTAAACATATAACAAAGAAATATTTAAAATTCATTTTTAATATAGTAATGGATTTGAAGTTTGTTGAAAAATCCTTATAACATTTTAACTATATAAAAATAATCACTCAAATCTATACATCTAATAATTTCTCACTTGTTTTCGAATAAATATCCCCATAAAATATAACTAATTTAAACCAAAATATATAACAAAGAAATATTTAAAATTCATTTTTAATATAGTAATGGGTTTGTTGAAAAATCATTATAATATTTTGACTATATAAAAATAATCACTCAAATCTACACATCTAATAATTTCTCACCTGATTTCGAATAAATATCCCCATAAAATATAACTAATTTAAACCAAAACATATAAYAAAGAAATATTTAAAATTCATTTTTAATATARTAMTGGGTTYAGTTTGTTGAAAAATCCTTATAACATTTTGACTRTATAAAAATAATCACTCAAATYTACACATCTAATAATTTCTCACCTGAWTTCTAATAAMTACCCCATAAAATATAACTAATTTAAACCAAAAAATATAACAAAGAAATATTTAAAATTCATTTTTAATATAGYAATGGGTTCAGTTTGTTGAAAAATCCTTATAACATTTTARCTATATAAAAATAATCACTCAAATCTACACATCTAATCATTTCTCACYTGATTTMSAATAAATATCCCCATAAAATRTAACTAATTTAAACCAAAACATATAACAAAGAAATATTTAAAATTYATTTTTAATATARTAATGGSTTTGTTGAAAAATCAWTATAATATTTTGACTATATAAAARYAATCACTCAAWTCTACACATCTAATAATTTCTCACCTCATTTCGAATAAATATCCCCATAAAATATAACTAATTTAARCCWAAACATATAACAAAGAAAWATTTAAAATTCATTTTTWATATAGTAATGGRTTYGAASTTTGTTGAAAAATCYTTATAACATTTTRACTATATAAMAATAATCACTCAAATCTAYACATCTAATAATTTCTCACHTGTTTTCGAATAAATATCCCCATAAAATATAACTAATTTAAACCAAAAYATATAACAAARAAATATTTAAAATTCATTTTTAATATAGTAATGGGTTTAGTTTGTTGAAAAAWCMTTATAAYATTTTGACTATATAAAAATAATCACTCAAATCTACACATCTAATAATTTCTCACCTGATTTCGAATAAATATCCCCATAAAATATAACTAATTTAAACCAAAACATATAACAAAGAAATATTTAAAATTCATTTTTAATATAGTACTGTTCAGTTTGTTGAAAAATCCTTATAACATTTTGACTGTATAAAAATAATCACTCAAATCTACACATCTAATAATTTCTCACTTGATTTAGAATAAATATCCCCATAAAATATAACTAATTTAAACCAAAACATATAACAAAGAAATATTTAAAATTCATTTTTAATATAGTAATGGGTTTGTTGAAAAATCATTATAATATTTTGACTATATAAAAACAATCACTCAAATCTACACATCTAATAATTTCTCACCTCATTTCGAATAAATATCCCCATAAAATATAACTAATTTAAACCAAAACATATAACAAAGAAATATTTAAAATTCATTTCTAATATAGTAATGGGTTCAGTTTGTTGAAAAATCCTTATAACATTTTAACTATATAAAAATAATCACTCAAATCTACACATCTAATAATTTCTCACATTTCGAATAAATATCCCCATAAAATATAACTAATTTAAACCAAAACATATAACAAAGAAATATTTAAAATTCATTTTTGATATAATAATAGGTTTAGTTTGTTGAAAAAACCTTATAACATTTTGACTATATAAAAATAATCACTCAAATCTACACATTTAATAATTTCTCACCTTTCGAATAAATATCCCCATAAAATATAACTAATTTAAACCAAAACATATAACAAGGAAATATTTAAAATTCATTTTTAATATAGTAATGGGTTCAGTTTGTTGAAAAATCTTTATAACATTTTGACTATATAAAAATAATCACTCAAATCTACACATCTAATAATTTCTCACTTCATTTCGAATAAATATCCCCATAAAATATAACTAATTTAAACCAAAACATATAACAAAGAAATATTTAAAATTCATTTTTAATATAGTAGTGGGTTTAGTTTGTTGAAAAATCCTTATAACATTTTGACTATATAAAAATAATCACTCAAATCTACACATCTAATAATTTCTCATTTGATTTCGAATAAATATTTCTATAAAATATAACCAATTTAAACCATAACATATAACAAATAAATATTTAAAATTCATTTTTAATATAGTAATGAGTTCAGTTTGAAAAATCCTAACGTTTAAACTACCGCTAATTTAATGTTTCTATATGATTTATTACTAAATACTTCTCCCCTTTCCTTAATAGAATTGGTCAAAGGTTTAGAGATGATAGTCATGGAGGGAAAGGCTCGGAACATGCTAATGGTCATGATTTAGAATCTTCTAGTCAAGATACATAATTTATTTTTTAATATATTAATTATTAAAAAAATATAATTATTTATATATAATATTTATTAAAAATTGCTTTTATAAATTATATATTTAATTTTAATTTATAGACATTATTTATTAATATAGTTATTTATCATAAATGTAAAATACATCTTATTTTTTTTTATATTAGTATAGATTTATTTTAAGGTCAAATTTTTAAGTTTTTATAGAGATCAAATTTTTGTAGGTATAAATTTTTAACCTTTCTTCAAGTTTTACATTCTAAAAAAAGTTTTCACTTAGAGAAATTTGATCCCTCATAGATTTAGAGTTAAGATGGATCTATGCTAGTTTAATACATTAATAATAACATATTTTTTTTTTAAATAAAAAAGGTGGAACCTGCTATATTAGATAGGCAAAAAACTTTTACAGAGTGTACAAAAAAGTAGGCCTAACGTCACCAAAAATGCTGCCGATAACCGGAAACCAACATAGGTGGATAGCAGATAGCAGTAGCAAGATAAAACGTAAAACAAAGTAGCATCTGTCCTGCCCGGAGGAAACCAGGACAGATGTCTACAGTCCAAATATACATAAAACAGTAACAAAGTAAACTAGGAACCAAGAGCATAAAAACCTAGGTGCCAGGTGACGTGTCGTCCTCACTCTTCTGCCACGTGAACCCAGCCGAGATGGCAAAAGCTTGCGCGCAGAGGGGGCATTTTCGCTGAGCTGGAGCATTGGAGAATGCATCAAGGAGCATGTCCATGCGTTGTCCCATGATGAGGACCCGGTGCTCCAGGTCAGACATGTGGCCACGAAGGTCAAACACAAGAGCCAGGTGCTCATCCCGGAGGAGAGATCCATGCACGCTGCCACCCACATCCACCGAGTCCACCGCCACTCCAGTACCAATGTCGAACGCCCTCTGCTCCACAACGACCTTTGCATCCGTCGTTCCTGCATCCTTCGTCTGTGTGTCGTCACCTAGCCAGGGGATTTCTTCCACAATGCTGCCGGGGATGTAGTCGTCCTGTGCCGAGAAGGGAGTGCGTATCTCCTGGTGAGTCTCCTCAGTGGCACGAGTCTTTTCTACCAGCGTTAGGTCCTCCATGAACGGGTCTTCCACCACTATGCAGGGGGGGAACTCCTCCTCATCCGGTGTATTGGTCTTGACGTCGCGGCTACAGCCAGCACCTGGTTCAACTATGGTGGCGAGCAGCGCTAATTTCTCTGCCCTGGCTTTTTTCCGGAGAATGGAGGTCGCCAGAGCCAAGGCGCATTCCAATTTCTCTTTCCGTCGCCGCTGCGCCTTGTGTGCCCCCTAGGCCGCGCCACGGCGATGTCTGCCTCTTTTCCGAGCCATGTTGGGAGAACAAAGTGAATACAGTAAAAGGCAGGTGAGCCAGGACGAGAGCAAATTTAGATGCAGGGCACGAGCAAGCGTAACCTATCTTGCATTATACAGAAAAAAATACACCGAGAGTGCAGAAAGCCTGGGCGCGAATAAAGCTGGATTGCACCAGAGCGTCCCAGCGAGAATTAGAGCCGAGGCAGGTGCAAACTGCCCATAGAAAGTCACATAACCAGGAGCCAAGGTGTTAAACCCGCACTGTCCGGGCGTATAGAAAGTCACATAACCAGGAGCCAAGGTCATCTGCCCACACTTAACCTCTCCCATCCCGAGTGCGCTGTGGTCGTTAATGAACGCGCGAGGGAGGAATCCTTCCATCCTGTGGCTACTGCTATGGCCGTCCCTCATCATTAATGCTAGCTTGTGGGTGGCGGCCATCGGCATTTAAGCCCAGGCCAAGTGTGCTTCCAGCTGTCATCATATAGCTGCGTGTCACCCCATCCGGGGGTTTAATACATTAATAATAACGTATTAAAAAATATCAATTTTATAAAAAAATATTAAAATATATTTTAATATTTTTTTATAAAAGTAATATATTTTATAATATGGGTTGTCTAACTATTTTAGGACGACATAAATGTGTAAGAAATCACTATTTTTTGTTGTTTAAAATTGAGTTTTGAATGCAGAAATACCCACTCAAATATGAGGATCTAACAATTTCCTACAGGATCTAACAAGGAGAACATTCACTGCTTAGAACATTTAGACTAATGCATTTTACAATATATTACAACCTCCCTAACCAATACATTGTTTTCTTGATCTATTAATTGAAGATAGGGCAAATCTAAATATAAAAAATTCAAACCAATATATATATATATATATATATATATATATATATATATATATATAAATTATAAAATGTTTCTCTATCTAATGTATTATTACTAATTTAAAAAAAAAAAAATTACTATTATTTTAATGCGTTATGTTACATGAACATCTCCCCATACTGGGCTCTAGAGCACCTTTGGGCGCAATAAATATTTAATTTTAAATTGAAATATTATCTAATGGTTAAGAACATGTGTTTCCTTTTAAGAGCTCACAGGTTCAAATCCAGAGAGGGGTAGGGTATGTATACCTTCGTAGACTTTACCAGTCAAATCGCTGGGTGGAGGGGGGTCCCTTGTCCCACAAACAAGGGGGTCTCATACACCAAATTTGGTGTGTTGTCTTGGTCGTGACCTTAAAAATAGATTATTATTATTATTATACTTCATGCTATGGTTAATTTACATGACAATAAAGGTCACTAAAGTAGGAAAATATATCACTAGCATAGATCCATCTTAATGCGGGATCTGACAAGCCCCTAGAGAAATTAAATCTCTCAAAGTGTAAATCTTTAAACTTTCCTCAAGTTTTGCACTCTAAAATTTTTTTTTACAGTTCACATGGATCTATGTTGATTTAATGGTTAAGAACATGTGTTTCCTCCTAAGAGGTCACAAGTTCAAATCTAGAGGGGGGTAGGGTATGTATACCTCCGTAGACTTTACCAGTCAAATCGCTGGGTGGAGGGGGGTCCCTTGTCCCACAAACAAGGGGGTCTCATACACCAATCTAGTGTGGCTTAGCTGTGACCTTAAAAATAGATTATTATTATTATACAGATTCAATGGGCCTAATTGTTAAGAACATATGTGGGGGTTGGGTATGTATACCTTCATAGACTTTACCAATCAAATCACTGGCAGAGGGGGGTCCCTTGTCCCACAAACAAGGGGGTCTCATACACCAATTTGGTGTGGCTTGGCAGTGACCTTAAAAATTATTACCTACAATACAATACCTTAATATTAAAGTATTATATACCCGTATGGGGTGACAAGTGGCGCAGGAATGCCAACTGGCTCCGCACTCAGCCAAGGTTTAAATGTTGGCTGTTGTCACCGTAGCACCCGCATTACGGATGCAGGACCGCAATAACACCAGCTCTGCAATGGGAGGACTCCTCCCTCGAGCGAGCATTTACGAGCAAGGCAATCGCGATGTTAAAGGCGGTCATGGGTATTTGCAGTCGGATTATTCGTTTTCTCTTTCTTCGGTCTCGACTCTGCTCTGCGTTTGGAGGTTCTGGTGCAACTTCGCGCTCCTTGCGCCCTAGTTCACCATCCATTCGTGGAGCACTGATGCGAGTCCTTCTGCCTGCGCTTTCAATTGGCTTCCGCCCTCGTCCCAACCTGTGTGTATTTCCTGGAGAGCGCTCTGCAACATGATGAGGAAACGAGGAATGCCTCGTCGTGGCTCTGCTTGGTACGCCCGCAAGGAGCAGCGATAACGCAGATAGCAACTCAAACGTGCTCTAGTCATGGCTACTTCTCTGTTGAGAAAGAAGGCTCGCGCCGAGGAGCAGGCTTTGCTCTCCACCATAGCCGAGAAGGAAATTGGTCGCAGCAGTATGGATACTGTCACGCTGGAGGGTGGCACTGAGCAATTGTACTCGGTTTGCATTGTAGAGGAGGACCTGACTCTGGAGGACCTGTCAACAATGGAGGCGCCGCGCGATATAGGGAGGTCTAGCAGTGGGGACTGCAAACACAATCTAGGGGTGGAAGCCATTTTTCCTGGTTGTATTGTGGAAGAGGTTCCCTGGCCGAAATTGGAGGCTGCGTTTGATGATGGAGGTGCGCCGGGGAAGGAAGGTAGGAGCGGTGGGCAGGATGATGCGAAGAGAAGAATGCTCGTCGACAAAGGTGGCGACCTACATGGCTTTCTCCTCCGCGAGGAGCACCTGTCCTTGGTGTTTGAGCTCCGAGGCCACATGGCTGACCTGGAGCATCGGGCACTCATCATGGGCCAACGCCTGGACGTGCTTCTCGATGCCTACTCTGGTGCTCCAGCTCGACGAAAATGTCCCCTTTGTGCGCAGTCTTTCGCCATCCCGACCGGCTCCACGTGGAAGACAAATGAAGATGACAGGTCACCCATTACCTAGGTTTTTCATGTCCTATAGCTTTTTAGCTTATGCTACTGTTTTATGTTCTCTTAGACTTTGGGCACCTGTCCTGGTTTCCTCCGGGCAGGACAGGTGCCAATGGTTTATAACTGTTTTTGCTTTGTATCTATGCTGGTTTCCGGTTTCCGGCAGCATTTTGGATGACTCAGACTCTTGACTATGTACATTCTGATACAGTTTTTTGATAATATATTATAGCAGGCTCCCCCCTTTTTTATTTAAAAAAAAAAATATTAAAGTATTATAAATATTAATATTATAAAATATATTAAAACATTTTGTTTAATATATATATATATATATATATATATATATTAATTAATTAATTAATTATCATTAGTATTTTAATGTGTTATCTCTTATAGATATATTTTAAGATGGGGGGTTAAGATGGATCTATGCAGGTTTAATATATAATGGATCTCCATAGTGAAATTGGGGGTTGGTCAATTGCTAAAAAGCCATGGGATGAAATAGTGTGTTACCTTTGTAACACTATGAAGGTTGAAGATGAAAATCACTTTCTCTTAGATTGTCCAGCCTATACCCATATTAAATCTCACACACTACCAACCTTCGTAACCTCTTAACTCAACAAAACTATGGTGATCTTGGAAAGCTTCTCTTAATGTTTTTCTAGAACATAAACAAAATTCTAAAGAATCTCAAGTAATCACTTAGAGTTAGTGGACATTAATCATCATCATCATCATTAAAAAATATTAATATTATAAAAAATATTAAAATATTAATATTATAAAATATATTAAAATATTTCATTTTTAAATACATTTAAAAAAATTATTTAAATATTTCTTTTCTATTTGGATTTTGCACTTATAGAGATTATTAATAATACTTTAAATTATTAATGTATTAAACCAGCATAAATCCATTTGCACTTATAGAGATTTGATCCCTCTGGGTGCTTGATAAATCTGAGATTAAAATAGATCTATGGAAGTGTGTATAATTTTTTATTAATAATAATATATCATTTTGGTAAAAAAAAAAATTAATCTTATTTTTCATTCTTATATTGTTGTTTCAAGTTTAATCAATGGATTAACTCTATTTTAAGGTTTTGATTTTTTTAATCTATGTAAATTTTTAAAATCTAAAAAAAAAATATGTTTCATAGACTTTTGCTTGTAATACTTAGTAGGATTTTGGCATAACTCATCTAAAATAGAATGCTTTGGCAACACTACCCAAGGACATGTGGCTTATGTTGGGGTGATTGCATAGCTTTCATTCATCATTATTTATAAAACCTAATAATAATAAAAAATGCCTAGATTCATCTTAAGTCCAGATCTATCAAGTGCCCACAAGGATCAAATATCTCAAGGTGATTTGATCCCTCTCGACCCTTGATAGATCCTGATATTTTCAATTCTAAAAGTGGGACTAGAAGCAAAGAAAATGAGAATCCTTTAACAATGGATGATTGATCATTGATAAGTGAAAGAATCTAGAAGTGAAGCAAAGATTGAATAAGAAATAAGCTATTTTTATCTTAGTAATTCAAATTCCCGTCTCTTTCAAAGGGGTGGGCATTGATTTGGTCAAGCTCGTCCTTGCAATTATTATTTATATAGAGATGTTATTAAAAGGATATCATCATTCTTGTTAATTATCATCGAACAACCATAAACTATTAGGTTAGACTATGAAACTAGTGATATATATATATAGTTGTTGACAAAGAAGATCAAACACTAGCATTATACCCACCGCAAATGGAACCAAGATAACTTCCTCACCTTCTGATGTCAAGTGAGCCATACTTCATCACCTTCATACTTTAGGTTATATATAAGTCTTTGATTTTGTAGGGAAGGAAATGGAGTTACCAATAACCACTTCTAGAATTTTGTGTTTGTATTTGCATGTTAAAGCTTCTACGAGTGTTACAACAGATTTTTCCTCACTCCATGCAACTTTCTTGGATGGCCTTCCATTTCCCTCTACAGACTTGAAGTACCTTTTTTGATTAATTCCAGAGAAAAAAATGCACATTTTTACACATATACGTGCCCTATCATTTATACAAAAAGCATATATGCAGGTTTCTCCACTACAACTTACGTACATCAGGTTTGATGCTTAGAAATTAAAAATTATGTTGGGTTTCCATGCCATGTGATGAGATCCATGATCCTTGACCTTCCATATACTAGAAACGCTCTGAATCGGCCCTTTAGTTCCATTTGGAGGCTATAAATTGAGCCATATCGAAGCCTTAAAGACATTTCGACAATTCAACTTTGAGAGAAAAGACACTCTGGAGAAATTTCACTTCATATTGAGTCTGCATCCCTTTGTCCTCAAAAGCATGAACTTCTTGTGTTCAACCCCCAAGCTCTTCCTTCTTTGTGATGGAGAACCTCATTGACTCCTATATATGAGATTTCCTTTATGGAGGATTGAAGTGGTGGAGGTCTAGCTGGAGGGACATAGTTTCTCGGTTATGATATGTGTCATTACAAAAGTTTGTCATCTATGTACTTATGTTGATTGTTTTAATAGAAATATTATTTTCTTGTCCAATTGATATCTTGAAAATATTTGAATTACTATTCGATGAGCGTATGTGTCATGTATGTTAATGTATTATGCTAATTTATATGTTGACATCATATATTATCACCATATGCTTGCATATCTTGGTTGTTGAGGACAAGTTGCAGGTATAAATCTTTGGTCCGCGTGCTCAATGGTGGTCTTCTTTGAACGTTCGAACGAGGTAGGCTCTTAGCCTTGTCTTGTTAGAATTTAATTTATATAGCATACTTGGGATTGTAGTTGATTTATAGGTGTCATTCCATTTGTTGTGGTTTAGCCCTAGCCATAGAGATATTTTCCTCATAACAGAATTGGCGACTCCACTGGGGAAATCTCATTTGTTGGGGTTTTGAGTTTTTTTCTCCTTGATTTTCTCTTTGTTTGCCTGAGTTTCCTTGTCGCCTATTGCTTGACAATCTATTTTGTGCCTTGCATCTGAGTTTATTGGCTTAACCTTTTCCTTGGTAGTGTTTTTCTTGGTATATGTTTTTTTTCCCTTGACAGACACGTACATACATGAGTTGTCTTCCTTTAGGGAGCGTATATACGTGCTTGTTGCTCAAATAGTCACATACATCATCTCTTAAGTCTTTCTGGATGAGTTTGGTCTTTCCTGGGTGAGTTTTGTTGGTTGTTGAGTCTTCTTGGGTCCCTATTCTGACTATTAAGTGCCTACAGAGTGATAGGAAGCCTTTGTATTGTTGAATTTTTGGGTGAACTTATTTCTTGTCATTTTTTTCATTAGTTGTCCTTGCTTATTGGTCTGAGTAGTTTCTTATAGGTTTCTTGCTTAGCTTGTCTCTTTTTTCTTGCAGTAGGGTCTTCCTGTGAGCTTGTCATTCAGTCCTTGCATTTTCTTTTCTTTATATCGAAAAAAAAAAAAAAAAATTGTGTACTTGCATTGTACTTATATCATTTTCACTTTTGATTACTTTGCATTGATTTTGACACATTTGGAAATATAGCACTTCATTGAAATTGTAGAGATTGCATTTAGAAGCATACCATCTCTTTGAAATTCAAGACTAATACTTGGCATTGTTTTTTTATTTGCTTCTTTTTATATGTTGAGTCGTAATACCATCAATTTCATGAGCGCACCTCTTGAGTAAGAACAAGGCATTAAAATTAACGTTGATTAATTAAAATTGATTAGAAATGATTTTATTTTTTAGGGTACACAAACAAATATAAGACATAGGGCCTTGGAATAGGATTTTGTGAGTAAAATTCTCCAAGGCTATTAAACTAAACATATGTGTCTGATCAGGGAGTGGTGAAACCCATTGTGTAATCAGTGACATCAGGAGGCTCCACTCACACTAGAATTAAGCACGAGGTCGTGCAAATTTGGTTGTATAGATAACCCTCTAATACCTTCCTAGAGTCAGATATATTTCTGGGGTTCTATTCATATTTGGGGGTCTTGCTAGTGCCTTTACCTCAGTGAGAGGTGGTGCTTTCAATATTTCAGACTTTGTTACCCTTCCCATACAATGGACCAGACTTGGGACTTCTCACCTGTGCATTGGTTATATTTTGGTGACTCTAGTTGCTTGACATAGTTAGCTACATAGGTTACTTGCAGGGGCTATTCTGCAGGTACCCTGAATCAGATAAGGGTCGGACAAAACACAACCTTTATGGAGGATTACCTCTCCGGGGGGATCTGACTGACTACGTTGTTAAGCCCACAAGGGCCCTTATAATTGTTTATGATACCTCCACTCTATTGAAGGGAGTCTCAGGCCCCTATTGGACTAGACATACTTACTTTGTTTGGGAGGTCTCTTTCAGCCACTATATTCTATTTGTGTGCATTGGCATTTTTTCTTTATTTTGGTGTGCTCTCTAATTATTAGTTGGCCTTAGGATTTTGTTTGGTATCTCAATTTTTGAGTCATCGTGGAGCAAGACCATCCTCATCACCAGTCTCTTCACCTGTTAAATTTACCACCGCGCTCCTTTACCGAAGCCTCCTTCTAAAAGGCATAAAGTTAAAAAATGTGGTACATATATCTCCACCTCCCAGACTTGTGATCATCCATCTATGAGTACTAAGTCAGACATGAACGTCTCAGGAAGTCCTTCGACTCCCTTCTCTTTTGTGATTAGTGGGATCCCCTTGACTCCTTCATCCTCGATGGTGTGGGTTCCAGAGGTTCCCTCATCTATTTCTACCCAACCTGCGAGTTATACTCAAACCATGGGAACGAACCCTTTCGAATCTCTTTTCAATATGCCGATTCATGATTCTTAGTCAATACCTTCGGCCTTTAATCCATTTTCTTTTGGTATGCCCGACATGACATCACAACTCACATCCTCCATTTCAATGACTAATGTGAATCCTGGCTTTGGGTCTTGGGGAACGATGCCTCCTTATATACCTTTCTCATTTGGTGGAGGTCATATTCCCCAAGAGAATCCTATAGTTGGAGGTTGGAATCCTCTTTCCTTCCGACCTAATCCTAGCTTCAGTGCTCTAGTATGAAGTGTTCAAATGGGAGGACAATTTACTTCATATATTCCATCCTTCATTCCTTCTTCCTCCACGTTGATTCCAACGAACACATTTATTATGGAAAATCCCCCTTTGTCCTATGGTGTTCCATCCGGAGGGAGTTAGTTTCACATCATGGGAAACCCCTAGAACGAAGTTCCTTCATCTGGGGTAAATGTATATAATCCTTATCATGCAGTTTTCCGTGGGTATGGTGCCCTTAAAACCTTTCATGAATCAGTTTGGAGGAGGATATTATCCTACCGGACAGGGCCATGGTATATATTAGAACCTTGGATGGCCTGCAATTCCTCAACGCCAATCTTTCCCTAGAGCATGGGATCAGATGCCATAACCTCGACTCCCTTTTATGTCCATGCTTAATCTGCCATATTTGTCAAAATTAGTGAATGACCTTGTGCATCACGATCCGTCATGGCCCCCGTCCCCACCAAGCTCCTTTAGATATTCCAAAATTCGAGGGAAAGACTAGTGAGGACCCGGGTGATCACGTGACTAATTTTCATCTATGGTGCTCATCTATCTCCCTAAATGACGATTCTATTTGTTTGAGTCTATTTCAACGCACCCTCACGAGGGTCACCGCAAAATGGTATATTGAGATAGTGGGGGGAACATATGGAACTTTCAACCAGATGGTATTGTTTTTTCTCAATCACTTCCAATTGTCGATTTATTACGATGTCATCATAAAAAATTTGTCAACATTTAGCCAAGATAAAGCCACACATATCTCTGATCATATCCAGGATTGGAACAGACGAAAGAGGTTGATTAAAACCTACATTCCTCCAGAGTTTCTGTTGGAATGGTTCCTTAAGTATTTGTTGCCTTATATTTCGAAGGATGTCTCTACATCCAAAGTA
>JASDQU010010629.1:95994-109939 GCA_032191745.1 Picea mariana | reverse complement strand
AGTTGGCTCCTAGGTGGCATCTTCTGGCTGTGTATCCTTCCACTGAACTAAAAATTCCTTGATAGTGCGTTGGCGGAGATGATGCTCGTATTGGTCCAAGATGGTTTTTGGTTGCAACCAAATGGAACCTTCTTCATACAACTCAGGTAGACTGGTTTGAGTCTAGCACCTAGTGTCGAGCAGTTTCTTTAAGAAACATGAAAAACAAGGTGGATCTTAGAGTGACTAGGAAAATCTAACTAGTAGGCCATTAGCCCCACTCTCTTGAGAATACGATAAGGAAATAAAATTTGGGGGCGAGTTTATGACATTGATAGGCTTTGAGTGAATTCTTCTTATAGGGTTGCAAATGAAGAAACATGTGGTCCCCTTGTTGGGAGCATACCTATTGTGGGAAGAAAGTATATTTTAGGCACAGGCCTATTTTGGGAACAACCCAATTTTTGGAGAGAACAATCTGTTTTTGGAGAGCGCACAATAGGTGGCAGGAAAGCAACATGCAGAAAAAGAAGGAAAAGTATAATGCAAGGGGAAAATCAATGTGGTGTGCATGAAAATAGGCCTAACCATGTTAGGGTTAGGTTTTTTCACAAATGTTGTAACATATATAATCCTATAGAGTAATATAAATAAGGACCTAGGAGGTCTAGGAAGAGGTCGTTCAATTGATTATTGAGAGTTAGTTGGTTAAAAAACTCTTGATTGTAGTAAGTTTTATGGTAGAAGGAAATAAGATAGTATTTGAGGGTTAGGTCATAGGCTGAGGAGCCTGGTGTGATCTAGTCAGCCTCCCAGAGGGTACTTACCCTCATTTTGATTGTAATAATGAATATGTAATGCACGTAACACAAGATTTTGCATAAGAATAAATAAAAGAGCAGAGAATCCATATCTTTGTGGACGTAGCCCCAGGAGGGGGAGAACCATGGGAAAACATTGTGTTCTATGTGATTGGTAATGAAAGTTTTTACAATTCTTTTAATCACTATATCAAGGATGAATGGTTAAAAATAGTTATAAACAACATGCATGCCTAGGTAGAAAGATGAATGAATCATAGAAGTAGATGAATGATTAACGATGGTGATGTATAAGGAAAATGACCTAACCACAATCCCCACTCATTCCTAGACTACAAACACCTGAGTATTGCAGTCCCCCATAAAATCTATCGCGGGTGAGATTACACTGTGCACCCTGTGCGCAGTGTTGCCTCCTGGTTTACCAAGAGGGCCGATAGTTTTGAGTGTTTTTTTGGAAACTTGTTGGAGAACAGAACCTCGGTCAACCCAAGTAACCAAAAAATGGTTCCATTTCCGGATAGAACTGCACAAGATTGAGTGGACAATATCTGTGGAATAAAAAAGTGGAGGATGAAAGTATAGAAGGGAATTTCAGGCCATGGAATCCAATAAAGGAATATATTTAAATATGGTTGAGAAAAAAGGAACTCGAGTTTGTGTAGAAGGACAACATAAAATCTAAGTTGACACTGCGCAAATATCTTGATGAATACACGTTTAGTGACTTGCATGAGTTATTTTTCTGTGATTTCCCACACCTGTTGCAAGAGTGGTTATTGAGGTTGAAGGACAACCACCCTACAAATCCGATTAGACAACTAGAGTGCCATCATGTGGATATCGCATAGTTACAACAAGTTAATAACGAATTCACACGCACAATATATTTCTGGCTAGACAATATTGTTTCAGGGTTTATCACCAAATTTGCAGTAGATACTGTGAAGTCCTACACTGTTGCAGAGAAGCATTTTCTGAAGGGACCCAGAAGTAGGTATATCAGATTGTTGTATACTTCAATCAAGATTTTATTGTATGACAAAGGTGTGATGACCATGGAATCATATAGCTAAACTTCTATGCGTGCATGGGGGAAGGGGGAAAGCATTTATATGAGGTTGAGATATGGACAGGGAGATGAATAAGGGAAAGAATAAGGAGGCCATGGACCCAATCATGATGGAAGAGGAATAGATAAAGCAGATAATGGAAAAATATGGAAATACGTGCAGCAGAAGACCTTACCAGTATAAGATGAATAACAAGAAGATAGCTATAGCCGTTAGAGAGGGATTGGAGAGCGATGAAGTAGAGGTAGAGGATCTCTGGGTTGTCAAGAAGATTGAGGAAATCCTATGCAAAACATACGAAAGGAAAACAAGAAGTCCAGAGTCAGGAACATAAGCCAAAACTCTAATCCAGATCATCGTCAGTGTGGAACCTACAACCCCATGTGCGACTAATACACTTGAAAGAACACCAGCTTTTAGATAACTGAATTTTAGTGGAAGAAGAGCAACATGATAGGGGTCCAATTAAGGAAAATCAGCTGGGGGAGAAATTTCAGGAAGTAACCGTCAATTATCTACACCGCTCAAAGGTACTAATTCAATACAGTTCAAAATGGTAGGACAAGATCTCATGATCAGATTACCATAATTTCAGGGAGAGGCATCAGAGGACCTTGAAAAGGATTTATTCATTTGTGAGAAGATCTAGGAAGCAAAGCATATCACATATGAGGATACAAATCTTGCGCAGCTAGCTATCACACTAAGAGACCACATGTTGGACTGGTACATGAGCCCGAATGTAAACAATCCATAGGGAGTACCAAAGACTACCGAAGCCGTGAAAAAAATATTGGTAAACGAGTTTCAGAAGCCAAGATTAGAAGACCATTACATGAATGAAATGATTGAAATCAGGAAGAAACTAGGTGAGTCTGTTTGGGATATTGATCATAGGTTCAAACATCTTAAAGGTAAGTTGAAATATGCAATTACTGATATGAAACATAGGCACTTATTTGTGAACTCAATGTTACCACACTTATAGTATCCTTTGAGACAACAAAAGTTCCAAACTCAGGTAGAGGATTTTCAGGCATCCCTGCAACTGGAATAGAGCCAGTATCAACAACATATCCAACAATAGAGGAGTTGAAGGAGGATTTGAAGAATCTGACATTTCAGCTTAACCAGAATAAGGGAAAAGAGAAAAGAGAAGTTGTTTGGTGTATGTTATGCAAGATAGAATGACATCATAAGAAAAAATGTCCAACTTTAGCACAGTACTTGGAAATAGGGGTGTTGAACCCCTTTCCAACAAGAGGACCATGGTGTGATAGTTGTAAGATGCATGGGCATGATCCATATCATTGTCCAATGATGCAAAACTATAAGACAATACCAAAAATTTCATATTGAAATTTTTGCAAATTAGTGGGTCATGATGATAAGGATTGTAGAACGTTGGAACTGATGAGAGAAATAAGTTCAGATAGATACAAGGTGTAAACAAAGATGATGATAGGAAAATATGCACCTCAATTCATCCAGGTGCCACTACCATACAACCATAAGAAACCTCAATACAACAATGCGCAACTACAGTACAACAACGTGCAACCATAGTATAACCAATGCAATATAACTAGGTATCCCAATACAATGCACCACGAGGAGATCGAGGTGGATACATAGGTGGAGGATGAGGCAGAGGTCTACTAGTGTGACACAAATTTCAACAACCAAGACATTATGAAAGGGATTGTTCACTTCCACTGGCGACATGTATGTACTTTCACACAACAAACCATGACACAGAAGACTGCCCAACACTCTTGGGAAAGATCCAGGAAAAAAGGAACTAGAAAAACCATAATTTCCAGTAGATTTTTGTAGAATCTAGGGATGATTGGAAAAAAATAAATATAGTCACTCAAGGAGGATCCAAGATAGGATTTGATGCAACAAAATAAGATCCAACTTGATACCAATGGCTCGAGAAGAACACTAATCCACAGAAGAAGTTTGATGCATGAAAATAAAATGAAGCATTTAAGGAGGCCAAATAGGAGCTTCTTAAGAAGAATGTTGCATCTGCATCAATTGTGTAGCAAACTAAATACCCACCAATATATGAGATGCCATATTTAATGGACATTACCAGTAAAGGACAACCTTTAGAGAAAGTAAGTATCATAAAGACTTTTCTGCAATTGAGTGTTAAGTTATTGAATGATCCATCATATGTTAAGGTCTTACAAAATCTGTTAGAAATATGAACCACATTGGTAGAAGAGAATTTAGAGTAGAAAATAGTCAATCATCTCCATACAAGAAGAGGGACAAGCAGAGAATTCAAGTTAAATGCCAACATTGGGGATTTCAACATGGGAGATATTATATTGGATTTAGGATCTGAAGTAAATGTCTTGCCTAAGAAGACATGGTAGTGTATAGGAGAACCCACATTAGGATACTCACCTGTCCAATTGAAACTAGCAAATAAACACAGAGTGTTACCAATTGGGAGGCTTAAAGGTGTGATAGTGGATTTGGATGGGGTGCACACTATGGCATATTTTGAAGTGATAGAGATAGTAGATGGCACAACACCTTACCCAACATTATTTGGATTGGATTGGGCATTTGATAAACAGGATTTCATCAACCTGAAGAAAAAATGACTTTTGATTCAGGCGAATATAGAGTTATTGCACCATTGGATCCTTCAAAATTAGAAAGGTTTGTAGAGGTGCCTTATTTGGACCTGGAAGAAATAAACCAATTGTACAAAACCACTGCGCGAGAAGAATATTATGTCAACCCAACTACAAATGAGGTACTTAGTTGGAGAAGCATTACATCGTGTGATTTAGATTTAGACACAACTTTGGAGAATTGACAACAATGACTACACGAAGTCTCTACAAGAAGGTGTGCAAGAATAGGCTACACAGTAAGATGGGTGGCTACAAAGATAAGGGGACCTCCTATTTTTCATGGGCTAAACGACTTATAGGAATTCTTGAAAGAATATGAGGAGGAATTTTTTGAAACTCAGAGGCTCTTAGCCCTGGATATTGCACTCAAGGAAACACCTACAAGATGGTGGGGTGCGCATAAAGAAACAATTAAGGACTGGTATCAGTGTAAACGACTATTGTGCATTAGATTTGACACAGAACATGGGAGCAATATAGTGCAAAAGTATGATGGGAAAGGAAAACCAGTTGAACACTTGGAGAAATGCATAGCACAATGGAGGATGACACCACTAGAGGAATGGCCTCATCACTTCATTCATACATTGGAAAGGATCCCAAGGAACTGGTACATAGACTAGGAAATGTGTAGAGGAACTACAAAATGGAAAATATTACAACAAAATTTTGTAGTAACCTTATCATTCGAGCATTAGAACCCCAACATTGATTCAACGCTAAAGCTGATAAGGGGAGTTATATTTCTTGATGAAGCAGAGGTCAAAATCATAACAGAATATCAACAACATAACATACAAATAGTCAAAGAGTTACTCTCATGTTATCATGTCAAAGAGGAAGCACTAGATGAAGATGATCCACGCAACATCCAGATCACCGATATTGAAGGAGAGAGAGAGGTGGAAGGTCCATATCTAGAGTTAAAGGCATTTTATACACCAATCAAAGTTAACATATTCAACATTGAGAAAAACAACAATCCTAAAATGGCAAGTATTGGAGACTATTGGGATGAGAAAACATTAGAAAGGATAACAAAATTATTGCGCGAATACAATGACATGTTTCCAAAAACCTTTATAGATATGAAAGGCATAGCATGGGATCTTGGTGAGATGAAGATACCCCTCAAACCCAAGGCTAGACCTGTCAGACAGAGACCTTACAGGATGAATCCAGTTTATAAGCAGAAAGTGAAAGAAAAAATTGACCGAATGTTGGAAGTTGGCATTATAGAACCAGCAGAGGAATCTGAATGGATCAATCCCATGGTAGTCCAGGAAAAGAAACAAGGGGGGATAAGGATTTTTGTAGATTTGAGGAAACTCAATGATTCTTTATTACATGATCCTTTCCCTACCCCTTTTATAGATGAGGTCTTGGAGAATGTGGGAGGCCAATAAGAATATTCATTCAAATATGGATTCTCAGGTTACCATCAGATCAAAATAGCTCCAAAGGACAGGTGTAAGACTACTTTTACTACAGAATGGGGATCATACCAATATATAACCATTCCCTTTCAACTAAAGAATGTGCCTGCTATATTTTCAACAGTAGCCATAACTAATTTTAAGGAATTCATACATCAGTTTCTAGAAGTGCATATAGATGACTGGGCTGTGTATAGTATTTTGAAAGACCATGTAGAAGTTTTAAGACTATTGTTGGAAAGATGCAAGCAATTTCAGATATCATTAAACATCAAGAAATGAATTTTTGGTACACCTTTTGGGATATTGTTGGGACATATACTGTGAAAACAAGGATTACTGGTTGACCCTGCTAAGATTGCATCCATTGTAAATTTACCACCACCAAAGTTAGTGCACCAGTTAAGAGCCACATTGGGACATACAAGATACTACATGAAGTTTATAAAGGGGTATGTGCAGATTACTGCACCGATGGAAAAATTGTTAAAGAAGGACACCATATTTCAGTGGAATGAGGACTGCCAGCAAGGATTGGACACTCTAAAGAAATAGATGGTGACAACACCTATATTAGTATTTCCATATTTGGGAAAGACATTTCATGTGCATGTAGATGCATCAACAATAGCAATTGGAGAAATTCTAGTGCAACCAGGAGAAGAGGACTTAGACCATCCTATATCCTTTGTGTTATCACATAAACTTGTCAAAGTCTTGCGAATTTGGGTTTCTTTCTTAAGTCTGGAGTTTTTCCTATCTCTCCTCCTTTTGTAGACCCAGTTTTGTTTTTCCTTTGGCTTATAGTTTTTCTCCTTTTTCCTGCCTGAGAGGTGTTGGCCCTAAGACTTTCTGTTTTCGCTAAGGCTGATCACTTCTCTCTCTTTATCTCTATCATTGATCCTCTTGTTTTCCTGAACCCTCAATCAATCATCCAAGCATTTGTTTACAGAGAACCGCAGACATAAGCACATGTACAACACTTAGAGCAGTCTGATATGGAATCAAATCAAGCGAGTGAGTTGGATCAGATTTCAACAGCAGAGATCCATCAGGCAGATCAGATCGACGGTCATTAGGCCATCGATATCATAGAGTTACACGAAGAATAGCGTCAGACAGAGTTCTGAAATCACGAAGCCAATCCTAGACGTTGATCCTAGGAAGGACACATGGCGCAAGACTAGCATTTTTTTGACTCGCAGGATGGAGAAGTCAAAGGGCAGAGTCATGAGGACTCATGAAATGCGAAGTTGTGAAATGATCTGGGTTGTCTATTTGAGAAGGACATGTGGCATAAGATGAAATCATGGAGGAAGTCATTTCAGGAAAGTTGAAGTGGAAAAATCCAATGCCCCGAGTCCTGAAATCCTGATGGCCTAAGGTCTCGAAATGACGATATCCATCTGGGTCATCCGATGCAAAGGGACGCATGTCACCCGATCTGAGGGATCGTGATTTCGTGACTCAAAGGTATTAGTATGGATCACAACGCAAGTTCATGAAACGTGAATTCGCAACATGCCTGGGAGATGGGCCCATGATCAAGGGCCGTGGTCATATGAAAGCTAGGTCATGAAGAAGGGGAAAGTGCCTGTTGAGTAGCCAGCAACTGAGATTATTCAAGGAAATGATTGTGGCTGTCAAATTCAAATTAAATTTGACCGTCGATCTAGATGGGTCGTTTCGTGGGATCGAGCGTCGGAATATTTGAAATCAAGGGGAGTGAAGACTCCTGAAATGCGAAATCCTAAAACTTCATGTGGGATAAGAATGAGGTCATGGCTCGAGGTCGTGTGAATCAATAGAAAGGAGTTGTGCCCAAGGATGAAAGCACTTGTATTGTTCTCAACAAAATATCTACGTGGTCTCGAGGTGTCGAGATTGACTTGAATAAATCACAAACATTGTCTGGAGCATTCATCGGTGTCAGGCCTCATCCTGATCCCGATGAAAGTAGTTAATGGAAATGGGGAAGGTGGTTGAAACCTCGTTTCACCACATAAATAGAAAGCATGGAAGAAATGGCTATGGAAGTAGAATCTCAGCTCAAAGTTCCCCTGTCAGCAGATTTTCCTGCAAAGCCCATACTGATCCAAACTCGCGTCTGACAAAGGAATGCATGTACAAACTGACAAAAGAAGATGCAGACACAAAGCTTTGATTGTAGCAGCCAGGTCACACTCCCAGTGGTGGAAAGTTGTTCTGAGTATAAATACTCAGTTCTAATATTTTGTTAGGGCCGATGGTAGAGCAAAGCTCTAGTATTGTAAAGTTTTAAATGAAGCTTCTGGTTCTCTGGTTATGCGTTGTAGTATGAGATTTCTTGTTTAAATGACAATCAACTTTCTTTCTCCCTCTTGTTTCCCTTTGATACTGAAAGAATTCATGAGTGACCGATTCACATGAATTATTGTGATTGTATTATGATGAATGTTTGATCATAGTGTTGTTATAATTACTTTCAGTTTCTTTGAGATTTGAATTCAAGAAGATCTTGTGTTTAAGTTTTTCCTTTTTGGACTGCTAGAATACCTGATGTCTGTGGCAAATCTCTACACTCTCCTCACCAAAGTCTTCCCTCTACTCACCCTTACTCCAACTTACCGATTGAAGTTGATTCCAGACCTCAATTGCTTATGCATGCTAGTCCAGTTTTCCGAGTTAAAACAATATCATCTCGAGTCTGCGCCCATTTGACCTCTTTAAAAAACCAACCCGTGACAAAAAAATCTGATGGGTACTAGGCTTACCATCGACACAATCTGGAGGTGACTTCTAGTGCTAACATTTATGGCACCCTTGTCGGGGACGGATTGAATATTTTCTATGGGATTAAACAACAAATCTTACTGATTTTGAAGGTTCATCATAATTCAATACCATTGAATATTGCAACTTGCATCTAGAGACTCCACTGGTCCGAATCCACTATTTCAGCTGGCTCCGAAAGGCAGACACACAAGGTATCACCCACAACTGCCTCTAGCCATGCCTGAAGATGATCTAGAGAAAATTATTAGAAAAGGAAAGACCCCTCAAGAAGGTACTTCAGCTACCGAACAAGGTGACTCTAGTAATTTTCATCATTCCCCATCTGAAACTCCATTACCTGCTTCTCATACTCCTATTATATCTTCTGTTGGAGTTTGTAGAGCCTTAAATTTTGGAAGTTTTCCTGTTGTTTTCTCCTCTCCCGACCTCGATTTGGAAGGTGAAAGTTTTGACACTCCCATCTCCCTTGAGGTTGTTCCTTGGCTCAGACCCAGGACCTTAGGATATTTTCCCACTCCGGGTTTTACTCTCCCTTCCCTTATCAGAGTTGCTATAGGAGAAGCCTCTTTTCCTGTAACCTCTACAACCATTTTCCCCAGAAGCATATTTACAGTCTCACCTGTACGAATTCCATCTCCACCTACTTCTCTTCCTATTCACACTCCGATGGCAAGAGAAAATCCCCCCAGAACTAGAATGGAAGATATAAAAGCTGCTAGTTATGCCCCTCTTGTTTTGCCTCAGCCTCTGAATGCCCTCCTAGCAGATGAATACCTTAAGAAGTTACCTAAGTTCATGGGTGAGGGAGACATAATTGCAGAAGCACATATTGAAGCCTTTTATAGTTTTATAGATAATCACGCCATAGAAAATGAAGATGTATGTATGGGGATATTTGTTCATAGCCTCGATGGTGAAGCTAGGTAGTGGTTCAGGGTCTTTCCTCCTAGATCCTTTGGCGGGATTCAAGCCCTAGATGAAGCCTTCTTAAAGGATTGGGGAGATAAAAAGGATCTCTTGTACTATATTACAGAGTTTGGGGCTCTGAAGAAGGAGGAAGGAGAATCTGTGTATGATTTCTCCAAGAGATTTAATAGAATGTATAATAAAATCCCCATTGAAGTCAAGCCTACAAAAACCTATGCAAAGATTATTTATGCTAGCGCTTTTGATCCTGATTTATGTCTCATGTTAAGAAAAAGAAGAGCTACTTCATTGGCTCATATGCAAGATGTAGCCCTTGAAGTAGAGTCTAATATATTTGTAGTTGATAAATTCATGAGCAAGGCTGATAGAGACAAAAGAAGAGGGAGGTATGAATTTTTAACCTCTGGTTCCTCTGTTGTTCATCCTCAAGTTGATGAACTTACTAAATTAGTAAAATCTATGTCTGCTAAGATGGAGAAGTTGAAGCTTGAAGGAATACAAAACTATAGAAATCCACAAAATGTTGATAACAGAGGTAAATTCAGGAGAACTAACAACACTCCTCAGATTCTCCCAAGAGAGAAGAGAAACAAATATATAAATTATCAGAACATCTAGACTCCTCTCCAAAATAATCTTGTTATGGAGGATGAAGGTGAGGATGAAGACCCTAATCCTGAAATTCACTGCCTTGGAGACACCTCCTCCTTTCCTCATTTGACTCAATCTGCATATGAGGAATCTCTCATGGACAACCAACTTAATGATTTGAGTAAGAGAGACAAGGCCAACACCAACCCAAACATATTAAATCCGAGGTCTAAGAAGAAAGAAGGAAAGCCTGATGTTCCTGAGAAGACTACTAGAGTAGAGAAGCCTGCTAAATATATAGCAGACAACAACAAGGGTAAGAAAGAGCAAGCCCCCTCTCAAGTGGTCAAAGTTCCTGTTCTAGAAGTGAAAGAGGTCCTAAATCCCCCTCCCTTTTTTAATTTTGACCATGAAATTAAAAAAATTAGAATCCCTGTACCCCTTTTCGAACTGGTCAAACATGAAGATTTCAAAAGGAGCCTCTCTAAACTATTACAGTTTGAACCCACGTCTCATTCCATAGACCCGGTCAATTTGCAAGATGAAAATCCAACAATTATCTTAGGTCCTTCAGTAGAAGACAAAGATGACTCCTCTCCTCCCTTCTATACCTCATTGAACACACATGATAAGGTTTTGCACAACTGTCTGATGGATTTAGGGGTGTCCCATAATGTCATGCAAAAAAATGTCATGGATGAACTCAGGTTAGAAATCACAAAAGCTTACCATGTATTCTTTTGACTCTAAGAAAGTGACATGTCTCAAGGTCATCAAGGATCTGGTTGTGACCTTGTTCCAGTTGCCCATGAAAAGTGTGGTCATGGACATTGTGGTGGCAGATGTTCCCCCCAAGTTTGGCATGTTATTGTCAATATCTTGGATAAAAAGACTTGGGGGAACCTTGCAGATGGACCTCACATATGCCACTATTCCTTTGTTTGGGGGGGAGCATAGAAGACTTTATAGAGAATCCCAGTTTGCCTATATTATTAGTGATGAGACTAACCTTACCAATCATCCTATATTTTCACTTGACATTAATTTGGGATCTAGTTTATTGTATCTCACTGATGCTCCTAAGCCTCCTCTTGTAATTAGAAAACAACCCACTGTTGTTCATGAAAATTCCCCTCCTAACACCTCTGTGTGGAAAATTTTCTTCGATGGAGCCTCTTCTAAGGAGGGTGTTGGTGTTGGAGTGGTTTTTATTTCACCTACTCAAGAGACTATAGCTCTGTCCTACAAATTAGAGTTCGAAGCTATACCAACAATGTGGCAGAATATGAAGCTCTCATCTTAGGTTTGAGGGCTGAAAAAGATGTGGGAATTAAAGAGATATCAATATTTGGGGATGCTGAGTTAATTGTCCATCAAGTTAGAAATATTTACCAAGCTAAGAACCCTAGGCTAAGAAGTTATAGAAATGAAGTATGGGACCTTGTTGACAATTTTTTCCTAGCATTCAACATTTCATTTATTCCAAGAGAAGAAAACATCATGGCTGATTCTCTGGCTATTTCAACAAGCAATTTTAGAGTCCCTTTTCCACCAAAACTTAGGTATGATGTAGAAGTAAATTACAGACCCTCTGTACTTGACAATTTCAAGCATTGAAAAGTATTCGAAGATGATCTAGAGATCAAAATATTCCTTGAGATTGTTGATGATTTCTCTACACTACACATTGATCAAGATCATGATTCTGAAATTGATCCTCATATTGATGTTTTTCTGAACAAAATTGCTAATCACCATATTGTTCAGTTTCCTAGCAACCACATTCCGAAGGGACTAGTTCCTTTGGAGAGACTGTTTGAAAAAAATGATGTGGCAATGAAAGTTAAAGGATTGAATGATGATGTTGATGTAACTAAATGCAACATTGGTACAGAGAAGGATCCAAAATTTTTCAAGTTGTTGAGCAGTCTATCAAAGGAACAAAGGGTTGAATTTGCTGAGCTATTAAAAGAATTTGTGGATGTATTTTCTTGGACACATGAAGATCTCAGAACATATGATACAAGAATCATTGAGAATAAGATCCCATTCAAGGAAGGGACCAAACCATTTAGGCAGAAGCTGAGGCAGATCAACCCCATGCTGTTGCCTATCATGGAGAAAGAGGTAAAGAAGATTTTGGATGCTCGGATTATTGTTCCTTTAAGGTATTCTGAATGGGTGGCTAACTTGGTCCCACTGAGAAACAACAGTGGAGAAATTAGACTTTGTGTCGATTTCAGAAAGCTAAACAGAAGCTCCAAGAAGGAAAACTACCCCTTGCCAAATATGGAACATATATTGCAAAGGGTGACAGGTGCATCAAGGATCTCCATGGTTTATGGATTTTCTGGCTACAATCATATCTATGTCCTGCCTAAAGATAGAGAAAAGACAACCTTCACCACTCCTTGGGGCACATTCATGTATGCCAAAATGCCCTTTGGATTGATGAACGCGGGAGAAACCTTCCAACGAGCCATGGACATTGCCTTCATTGGAGAAAGAGACAAAATTGTGGTCATCTATATGGATGACATAACAGTCTTCTCCAAATCTGATAAATGTCATTGTCAACATCTGAGAAAAGTCTTCTCGAAATGCAGAAGGTTTGGTCTCTCCCTAAATCCCAAGAAGTATTCATTTGCCATGAAAGAGGGAAAATTGTTGGGCCACATTGTATCAGCTGAGGGGGTCAGAATTGATTAGAATAGGGTAGAAGCCATTCAAACCTTGCCACTTCCCAGGTCTAGGAAGGAGGTTCAGTCTTTCCTGGGAAAAATTAATTTCTGAGAAGGTTTGTTTCAAATTTTTTTGAATTGGTAAATCATATCACAACCATGCTCAGGAACAGGAATGAATTAAAATGGACTGTTGAGCCCAAAGAATCCTTCAACCAAATCAAAAAATAATTGACTAAGGCACCTGTGCTGATCAGTCCTGATTATTCCAAGGATTTTCTGATTTTTTTCTTTGCTTCATTTGATACAGTGGTAGTTGTTTTACTACAAAAGAGTGATGCAGGGTTGGAGCAACCTATTTCCTTTTTCAGCAAAGCACTAAGAGACGCAGAGGTCAGATATGACATCATGGAGAAGCAAGCCTACGCTTTGGTGAAATCCCTCAAATATTTCAGAGTCTATGTTCTCATTCAAAAACCATTCCATATGTTCCTTCAGCTTCTATGAAGGATATTCACACTCAACCTTACATAGATGGAAGAAGAAGCAAGTGGATTTCCAAAATCCTTGAAATCTATCTAGAAATAAATCCCACCAAACTAGTTAAAGGCCAAGGTTTAGCCAAGATATTGGCTGAATATAATTGTAAAGATTTGGGGGTTAACTTCACCAACACTTGCTTAGAAAATCAACAAGCTGAGTTGTCTGATAAAATTTCTCAGGACAACCCTCCATTGGTAGGATGCGCTTGGTACAAAGACATTATATATTTATTTCAAGAGTTAAAGCCCCCTAATGGTATGGAAAAAAGAAAAGTAAGAGATTTGAATCTCAGATCAATTAAATATTGCCTCATTGATCAAGTTTTATATTGGAGAGATCCCCTACGAGTGCTCTTAATATGTGTAGACCCACAGGAAGCACAAAATATCATGTCTAATTTTCATGACATCCTGTGTGGAGGACATCACTTTTGGAGAACGACGACCTACACAATCCTCA
>JASDQU010010629.1:75440-87404 GCA_032191745.1 Picea mariana | reverse complement strand
CTATGCAGGAAAATATACTGCACAAAATCTATTATGTGTAGGACTATGGTGGCCAACAGTTCATAAAGATGCCAAGGAATATTGCCAGAACTGTGATGTCCCTCAAAGGATTGGAAAACCCAATAGGAGGGATGAGATGCCTCTAAGACCACAAGTAACTCTGCAAGTATTTGAAAAATGGGAAATAGATTTTGTTGGACCTATTAATCCACCAAAAAGAAGGTCAGGAGATAGATATATCATTACGACGACCAAATACTTAACCATATGGGAAGAAGCAACGCTAATAAACGATTGCAGAGTAGAAACAATATATCACTTCTTATTTGAGCAGGTGATCACCAGATTTGGATGTCCCAGGATTTTGATGAGTGACCAAGGAACTCATTTTATCAATAGTACCATTAATTGTATGACTGAAGAGTTTTAATTTTATCACCGGAAGAGTACACCATGTCATCCTTATGCAAACAACAGAAGCTTTCAATAAGATTTTGGAAAATGATTTGACTAAGATCTGCCATGTTAACAAGGATGATTCGGACTTGAAAATACCAATATTACTATGGGCATACAAGACCACATGCAATAAATTGATAGGCCAAACACCATTAATATTGGTGTATGGAAAGGAACCAATGGTCCCATTAGAATTTTTGGTACCCAGTCTATGCGTAGTAGAAATTACCAACATGATAGAAAGAGGCGCAATACAGGAGAAATTAAGTCAACTAATGGAAATGGAAGAGGATAGGATTCTGTTAGGATTTCACCAAGAAGTACATAAAGCAAGGGACAAACCCTGACATGACATAAACATTAAAAAGAAGAGCTTTAAGGAGGGAGACCTAGTTCTTCTCTATGAAAACAAATTTTTGCAACACCCTGGTAAGTTCAAAATGCATTGGATAGGGGCATATGAAGTAAATACTATCATAGATGGAGGATCTGTGCAACTAAAAGACTTGGGAGGAACAAAACTGAAAGGAATGGTCAATGACAGTTGATTAAAACTGTACAGGGTCAGTTGACCTACTAACCCTTAGCAATCATAGTGCAATAAGAAAGTCATGTATATAATGTACTAGAGTAGATATTAGGAATTTTTTTTGATAAAAAGAAATAAAAAGGAGAAAAATAATAAAAAGGAATACAAAAATACGAAAAGAAGAAAAATACAAAAAGAGGTAGAAGTTGGTTGAACAATAGGAAAGTGGAAAAAAGTTGCGCGCAACAATTACTGCATCAACAGAGAAAAACAACGCGTAGGAAAAACTGGACTCAGTGCAAATTCATGGAAAAAAGTGAAAACAAATTATGACCGGGTCTATAAAGTGTGGAAAGCACACATTAAATTGACACTTAGTGATTTTTTAGCATAGAGCGAGATATAAATGTGTGCCCTAGGTGTAATTGTGAGAATATTGTTCAAATCACATACAACATGACAATACCAAAGTTTGGCACTCAAGGGCAGTACGTATGGGCTACTCGACAAGGCCAAAGGAGGAAGAAAAGGATGGTGGAGCTTGAGAACATCGTCGATGTTGAAGATGTCACCACTTCCTAGAAAAAGTCACTCATTTCGACAAGATTTGAGGAGGAAACATCGACAACAACATAAGGGGAAGTAGGGGAGAGTTCCAGGACTCAAAATGGTATTACAAACCCTAATCCTGAAACAACGACTAAACCCTATGAAATGAAGGGAGAAAGGCCACGAAGAAGAGGAGGTGTCGATTGAGGACATCACAAACCAACCAGAATTTGAGGGGGAAGAAGATGACATAGAAACAACAGAAGCATGCCCATATTCCATCAGGCAGAAAAGAAAGGCCCAGGATGTTGCATAAATTACACTTCTCTACCTCCCAGATGCAATGGTCACTATGGAGGACATACTCGGAAAAGTACCTAAACTAAGGTACTCAGACCATGATGTGTTCGATGCAAAAAAATTCCCAAACTTGGTCGAGGAAGCTTATTAGGTGAACACATGGGAAATTGGACCCCTAAGAAAACTAATAATGGAGCCCGCATAGTGGATAAAAGGGCTCTACAACTCCAGGATAATTACCTCTTGGACATACTGCACTTTAGGTGGGTTAAAAATGTTTGGATTTGCGTCAAAACATTTCTAGCCTAGGTACATGGTGACATTATTTGGATGGATAGGCCAGTACAACTTGATGTGGCATTGATCATCAAAATTATGGGATTACCCACATTGTGCACATAGCCAGAGTAATACTTAGAGAATAAAGCGCATGAAAAGGAGATTGTCAATCTAGTCAAGGTACAGTTTGGTACTAGCAGAGGAAATAGGGGTATTATTCTTAGAGATATAAATGATAATGCGAAAAGATTTTCCAACAAGCTCATGACTTGCAAGATACTAAGGAAGTACAGAAAATAAGAGGATCCAACAGGATTCATCACAGTCATCGTGCAGTGTACAAAGCGAGTAATGTTTAGTTGGGCGTCGTACCTCTTGAACCAATTCTTGATCGATTGTAGAGATGCACAGGATAATGGAACTGAGTTTCATTGTTCTTGGCTCATTATCCTCATAGCTTTGGCAGGATGGTAGGAGACAATTTTTTCATCCTTTCTAGATAGGATAGGGAAGTGTTACGCAACTAAATATGAATCCCTCTGGAAGGTCAAGGACAAAAAATATCAGCAAGCGAATAGCATGGTGTTCACTATGCTTCTAGAAGAGATACAACAATGCAAAGCCAATGTGTGGTGCATTCCTGTGGAAGTGGTCCAGGAAACTGAAGGGATAACTAGGTTTAAGGAATATGGGAACCATATGTGTATCCAGGCTGCAAGGGATCCAAATAAGTAATGGTTGGATATGAAATATTGTTTCAAAAGGGAAGATATTGACTATATAATAAAAGAATGGTATACGCAGTGGAAGATGTCGGCAACAAAACCAAAAAAAATGACAACAAAAATGTAATCAACTGAACCTAAGGGGAAATCCAAAGCAGTTACTTGAATAAATACAAACAACCCAACTGCTAACACTAGGAAGGTTGCAGTGCACACTCAGGCACCAGGAAACAGAATAGTGCCAAATATACCAAGGAGGAAAACAATGGTGCCCAGGGTATAAATTCAACAGGATGCCAAGAAGGGGGACACATCTTAGTCTGGTGAGGAAAGGGCACAAGAGACGATGAGTGGTGTGCAACCCTCACAGAAAAAAAGGATGAAAGTGCGGGTAGAGGATACATGCAAAAAGATGAAGCACATCGAGGAGGACCCAACCATCACCATGACATAGGATGATGTTGAGTTTGTTGCGGACAAGGTCCAGGAAAGGGGGAAAGAGGTAGTCCACATTGTAGAAGCACAAAGAGAAGAGATCATGGCCAAACATTTAGAAGTCCATGAAACTATACAATAGTTACAAACTCATGCAGTACCACAGGCCACAACGAAACAACATGAAAAGACACAATGAACCCCTATGTAGAAAGAAGGAGATGAGACATTTCAGATAGTAATGCAGGGCAGGGATACATTCAAGGTCGCACGTAAAATGGTAAAAATTCATCAAGAGACCACGCAGAAAACCATGGGGAACATTGACCACTTTGAGGTAGTCATGGCGCAAATACCCACAAAAGCACTATATGGATTCCATGCTAGTATAATGCAGGAAGTACAATCCAGAGCCCATGCGTATTCCACTAACTTGGAGTTTGGTAGGGGGTCGTAGATATGTTACAGATCACCTGCAACCAATTGAACTTGGAGAAGGAGGAGGGAAAATAATGTGTTGACAATATAGAGTAGGGGCTAACAATAGTATACGACCTCATTCCAGATAGCGTGCAAGCACCAGATAGGAGTGCAGATGAAAATATAAAGATCATTGCGCAGATGATTGAAGGATATAGGAAAGATATCGAGGATATACAAGAAAAACTTAATCCTACAAATCCTCTTGAGGTTAGACAACAAAGAGAATAGAAAACCACATTCCAGATAAAGGAAATGGCAAGTGAAGCAAAGGAAGTCACATAATTGTTTGACAGAACTGTGCAGATTTGGACCACTTTGGAAGATGATGAAAAAGGTCCAAGAGTTGGACCAACAAGAGGAGAAAATCAATTCTTCCATGTAGGAGTTGAAGCAACGACATAAAACCATGAGCATTACCAAGTTCTTGAATGGAACCCAAGAGATGAAGACCCTGCAGACAAAGTTAAATACATCATATATTAATAAGAAAGAAAGATAAGCCCCTTTGGATCCCCTTTGGGAATAAAAAGCACAAATAATTGCAGAGCTAGAGGAAGAGAATACAAGAATGGCACAGGCACAGTCATAAAGCACAAAATTGCTACAAGAATAGATAACAACAAAGATAGTCGAGACGCTAAGAGACAAAGCTATGTAGGTGAAACAAAAAGGGAAGAAACTAGCAGAGAAGTTCCACAGCTTGGAGAAGGAAGTATAGGGAGAACACACCACCTGAGTGGCTCGGGATGAGCCACATGTCAGTGTTTGGGGCCTGTTGGGTGCAAGCCTATTGTGGGAATAAATTCTATTTTGGGTGTAGGCCTATTTTTGGAAGAAAGTCTATTTTGGAAACATGCCCAATTTTTTGAGAGAAAGATCTATTTTTGGAGCACGCACAATAGGTGGCACGAAAGAAGCATGCATAAAAGGAAGTAAAAACAACATGCAGGAGGAAAAACAATGTGGTGCACATGCATATAGGACTATGTTATGGTTAGGGTTTTTGACAAAGATTGTAATGGCTATAAGCCTATAGAGTAATATAAATAAGGAACTAGGAGGTCTAGGAAGAGATCGATCAGTTGATTAAGAGTTAGATGGTTGAGAAACTATTGATTGTAATAAGTTTTATGGTAGAAGGAAATAAGCTAGTCTTTGAGGATTAGGTCATAGGATGAGGAGCCTGGTGTGATCTAGTCAGCCTCCTAGAGGGTACTTACCCTCATTTTGATTGCAATATGAAGATGTAATGCGTGCAATGCAAGATTTTGCAACAGAATAAATAAAAGAGAAGAGAAGCCACATATTAGTGGATGTATCCCCAAGAGGGGGTGAACCACGGTAAAAAATTGTGTTCTATGTTATTTTTAGTGATTGATTTTACTATTATGTTAATCATTAGATCAAGGATGAATGGATAAAAATAGTTATAAAAAACATGCATGCCTGGGTAGAAATATGAATGAATAATAAAATTAGATGAATCATTAACGATGATGATGTATAAGGAAAATGACCTAATCACAATCCCCACTCATTCCTATATTGCAAACACCTGAGTATTGCAGTTCTCCATAAAATCTATCTCGTGTGAGACTACGTTGTGCACCCTGTGCGTAGAATTGCCTTCTGGTTTACCAGGAGGGGTGATATTTTTGAGGGTTTTGTTGAAAACCTATTGGATATCAAAACCTGGGTCAGCCCAAGTATCCAACACCCCTTCAAAAAAATCACATTCAGAACAACCCTGATCTTCTTGTTGTTTCATGTGATTCTAAGCCATGACCAAATTTTCTTTGAGAGTATGGAGAATGGCCATGCAAACTTTAAGAGTTCGATCCACCTACTAATCCTTGGATACATTGGGATTGTATGATATAAATGAGGGTGGCCTTTTTACGTAGACTGCTTAAAAGGGAGTCATGTGAGTGGTGGTATGGTAAGAGGTGTTGTACCACCATTTAGCTAGGGGTAACCATTGAACCCACTGATTTTATTTGTTAGATGGAAAACACCTCAAAGAGGTTTCCAAACACTTGCTGAAAGCTTTATTTTTTCCATGAGTACAAGGATGATATGATGTGTTGAGATGTAATTGGGTTCCCTAGAGTCAGAACAATTCTTTCCAGAAAGTGCTGGTGAAATTTAGATCACAATCAGAAATAATATAGTGAGGCATTCCATGGAGTTTGAAGATATTATCCATAAAACAATGAGACACTATGAATGTTTTGAATGGGTGTTGAAGAGAACAAAAATGAACATATTTGGAAAGACGATCCACTACTACCATGATGACTAACTTATTTCCTGATTTAGGTAAGTCAACAATGAAGTCCATATAAATGTCTATCCAAATAGTAGATGGAATCATAAGTGGTTGGAGTGTGCTTGGATATTTTATTGTCTCACCCTTATTGCGTTGAAATGTATCAAATTCAGCCACAAAGGTGCAAATGTCTTGTTTTATATCTAAATTGAATAATACTGCAGTGGTGAAATGCACAAATTCTTAACAGAAAGAAATGTGTAGTAATTTTGCAACCAAAATGAAGGAGGCAAGGTTGCACGACAATAGATCTTGTATGTTCCTTTTCTGATTTGTTTTTGTCCCAAGGGTTAGGGTGTTCAAAGTTCCTATAGACAAGGTTTTTCTGTGTGCCATATCTCTCTGATATACGTGTGTGGTCAAACAATATTACTCGGCCCAATATCTTAGGGCACTATCTAAGGAGGATAGAATGTAACCTTAGCCGTACTACCCGATTAACCAGGTACTAGAGAGTTGAGTGTATTTCTTAGTGTCACTATAATAGTTAGGCGATCGATCATTTGATCTATATTGGGGTTTAGGATGCCCAAGAAAGTCTGTATAAAAGTGCAGTCTAATGTGCTACCACTCAAAGGCATACCAACAGGGGTTCCAAGGGTGTCCAACAATGTGAGCTTAAAAAATATTGTATTTCCTATGGGTATTCTTCCCCAACCATGAATTTATGCACTAAACAAAAAATCATTGTAGTTTAAAGACGTCGGAACATGTCTCTACCCTGAAAAACTTTACCCACAATTCCTACCCAGGAAAGTGATATAATAAGACTTGTTATGCACCTGGTTAGGTTATATTGAGAAGAAACAAGAATATCACATAAATTACTAGTAGAAAAACAAAATATAGATAATAGAACAAAAAAATGATACCTTTATTGAAACGGGAGAAATATTCACTTGCCTCTTCGAGGGGGAAACATCCAGCAGGGTAATGCTCTATTCTAGCCCTTGACCAAGTTTTGGAGAACCTTGGTCGTATTTGACCATTTTGGGGACTTCGACAGGCTGGTTGAAGGTAGAGCACCCAAGTGAAGAGGAGATCGCAGGATCTCGCCCCATTTTATGAGATTTTTGGGTTTAGGGTTTATGTAACAGGCATGGGATGTCGGCCCATGGGTTTTACCCATGTTTAGGCCCCATTTGTAATGTATAAATAGATATCTAGGTGATGTAAGAAGAGACCAATACGCTAAGTGAGAATAGTTGTGAATGCTTTGTGCATACTGTGTGTTAAGACTTGCAGAGCTAAGTGCAAGTGATTGTAAGAAGGCTTTATGCTAGTACCTAGCTCGGGGAAGGAGGATCTCATGAGGTGCACGCAGATCTCATGTACTATGCAGAGTGGGTTATGTAGCTCTGTGCATGTACGAATATTGATAGAAGATAATAAAGAATAAGAAGAGTTGGTGGATGTATCCCCACACTGGGGTGAACCACGTATATCATGTGTTATGGTTTCTTTGTGTAGTATGGTTGATATGTTATTAATGTGATTTATGCTTAGTGTTGTAATATTTATGTTAAATGCATCTGATATAGTAGATCAATGTTTATGTTGTGAATGAATGTTAGATCTGATTTGATGCTATGTGTTGAATAGATAAATATGCTTAGATCTTGTTGAATACTGCAGTATTCTGTAATTAGGGTTTTGACCTGCGATGTGGATAAGGGTAAAATATAATGAATGTTAATTTCTAAGTGCTATGTCAAGAATCGTGATCACAGATTTGTGTCCTAGCTAGGCTGTAGACACTTGATTCCTACAACCACCCCTTCCTCTACCTCGCATGAGACTTCATTTGCTTCGCAGGTGTTGCTGAAAGGGCCAGTAGTTAGGGTTTTGTTGGTGCATTGTTGAAGCATTGAACCCTGGGTTTTCCCCTGTGCCAACAAATGGTTCCGTTCCCGGGACCTGAAACTGTGATTGTTGGGAACTGAAGAAAAGAATAAAGCTTTGTGTGTAGATCTATTGCTGTGGTGCGCATTACTCTACTCGAATTGTGAATATCTATGCTAAGAAGGGAATCGAATCTGAAGAAAAGAGGTAAGATCTTAAATCTTTGAGCTCTGATAAAGGTAAGATAAGTGGAAATTTTTGTTTCGAAGGAATGGATCTAGGTATGCTTGATAGATTTTGTTCTAGTTTGAAAACCAAGGCGCAACTAGAAGAAAGAAGATTTGATATGAATAGATCCGATAGAAATAGTGAAAGATATGTTATTCCTGTGCATAGAAAGGATTTATGGACTAAGAAGTGGATGCAGGATCCTAGAGAATTTTTTGCAGGTTCATCATTGTGATCCCAATGCATAGTACAAGAAAGGTTGGGGATCATTTAAGAGGAAGAGAGGATTGACTCTTTGTTATAGTTGCAGAATATCGGGACATCTTTCTAAGGAATTCCCTGGTAGAAGCCCTATTTGTCTTTGTTGTAAAGCCATGGTCCATGAAGTTTTGTATTTCCCTAGAATGATTGCTAAAGTTGAAAAGATGAATATAAGGCAAGAGAGCCATGAGAAAGGTCAAGAGACTAAGGATATGATAGAACCCTAGAAAGAATCAGAGACTATATTATTGCATATGAAAGAAACCCTGAATTATCACAGAGACATTAGTTTATCAGAGATATTAAAAGAGAAGGAGTGCATAGAAACAAGAATAGGATACTTTGACATAGACTGTGTTCTGGACGAGGAAACACATGTGAATATCATGACAGAACATACTTGGGAAAATTCTTGGAAAGCCTTTTATGGTTCCTTCATTGGGAGGAATATGATTGTTTAAAGGAAAGATGATAACCCTATGTGGAAGACTTACCCATGTACCTATGAGTCCTCATGGAGCATCAACTGAATAATAATTCAAGGTCATTAAGTTTGTTGAGAACAACGCCCCATTTTCTCTTTTTCTAGGAAAAACTTGGATGGAGAAAGATCAAATCCAAAGGAAAGAAGTAGAGGAAGTTCTAGAATAGAAAAAACAAGAATTAAGAGATTTCATGGCTAGGAAAATAGCGTTCTTAATAGAAGAACAGGAGGACAAGTCGAAGCAACTGAGGACCAGAGACTTAGATATCGAAGATGAGAAAACATAGGAAAGTTTGAAAGACCTGTCCATGCAGTAGAAATAAGCACCTACCCTTGAAATAATAAGAGAATAGGTATTCCACTCAAAAACTTTGAAAGATCCTCAACAGTGCGAAGTTACTATGCTCAGAGCGTATAGAATAAAAATGGAAAGATGAACCTAGTGAATCATATCACAAGAAAGAAAGCTAGAAATCTTGGTAAGAAGAAATCAATGCTAGAAAAATTGTCGGAAGTCCCAGAGAAGATTTCGTAGAAAGAAGGATTACAGAACTTGAACTTCGTCGGAATCGCAGAGCAACGCAAACTGGCACTTTGCCACAACGAAGAAATATGACCATTGGAGGCATCATGACCATTAGAACGATGCTCCAGAATGGCTAGAAACACAGTTATTGCTGGAAAGCTCGTCGTTTCACCGTTGGGACCACACCATAACGGATGGAATCGTATTGATTGAGGCTTTTTGACTCGTTGGAGGAATCCATTACAACATTGTCTATTTATCCCTTCGAATGTTGCACAGAGAATACTTTTGCGAATTGTGATTACCCGAGCCCACAGAGAACTGAGTATCACGTTGTTCTTATTGAGACCTCACAACCTTTTCAGCTACTGTTAGGGATATTTCTTGTAAGGGGGTTAGAATGCAAAGAATGGGTTAAAAAACCACTTGTCCTAAGTTCAGAACGTGAATGCATCCGTGTTTAATTGAAAATCAACTCTGGACGGCAGGATTTCGCGCGCTCAGATCAAAGGCGCGCATCGGATTTCAGAGCCCCCTGCCTTTCTACCTTTAAGTGGAGGGTGGGGGGGGGTCCGGAATCAAGGCCGCACCTCTTCAATGGTCATGATTGAAGCGCCCGGATCAACGGCGCGCAGGGTGATTCCAGACCCCCCCCGCCTTTCTACCTTTAAGAGGAGGGGGGGGGGTGTGGAATCGGCGGTGCATCTCTCCAACGACTGTGATTCAAGCGCCCGGATCAACGGTGCATAGGCAGCCTAGGAATCCTCTGTCCTTCTGCATTTAACCAACGTGGGCCCCTTCCCTGTCATGAAGTCTTTTGTGCCATCTGTTCTCTTCCTGGCCGTGCGATGAGGCTAGCGCTTTCTATCCCCTTCCTCATCCTCTGACATCTGCCCATCCCCTTTCTTTTGGTCCGTGTGGTCCCTCTCCCCTCTCATCTTCCACTTACCGCTTTCCAGGTGTCCCACTCTTTTCCGTGTCAGCCTCCCACTCATATCTCAGCTCTTATCCCCTCTTCCTATTATCTTCCGCCATGTGTCTCCCTCTATCGTCCCTCTCATGCCTCACCCCTCTTATCACACCCTCATGGTCTTGGTGCCACCACTCCCGTTATGCACCCCATCCCTCACGCTGGCCCCTCCCCGCCTATCCATTAGGCCATTCAAATGATCCAGGTGGCAGTGCAGGAGGCCTTCCACATCCCAAAAGTGCTGAGTTGGCTGGGTCGTCCTCAATCCCCATGAAGCAGTTATTGAGGTAGTTGGTGGTGGTTAGACATCGTCTCCGCCATAATGGGAAAGTACGGCGATGAATTAAAGGCATGTCGATTCGCCCACGGAACTGTCAGAGAGTCCGATTGCGTCCGCCGAAGTTGCACGATCATTCAAAGATTGCAGCTGCAGATTGTCAGAAGCCATGCAGACGCAATGTGTTTAATGCAACGTCTCGATTTTGTTGTTGTTGTTGTTTTGAGTATATGAAGGCATTTTTGCCATTTTTGTATCCATCGATGGTTGAGCAGAGCTCTCGGTTGTAAAGATTTAATGAAGCACTGATATTCTGGTTATGTATGAACTTTTGAGACTTCTTGCCTTATGAATGCCAGTTTCTTTTACATCTTTGTTATACTATGTTAGAACGGCTCGGAATTGGAGGATCCAGTTGAGCTGCAACTGTTATAGGATGATGTTGTAATGGATCACTGTAATGGTTGTGTTGTTTCTAATCAGTTCTTGTGACCTTCCCAGCGCTGAGTGACTTGGAATTAGAGGATCCAGTCAAGTCTCCTCTCAGTTTCTTGAGACCCTGAACCAAGATGACCTTGCATTCATAGTCTTTCTTCTGCAAACTGCTGAAAGCCTGTCGCCCAAAGCTGTTTGTTCACCTTTCTTACTAAGTCTTCCACCTGCTCACCATTTAATCAACCCACTGGCTGAAGTTAGTATTCCAGACCTCCTTTGTTCTTTACGTACCAGATCCAGTCCCCAAGTTAGAGTGATAACTCCTCGAGTCTCTACCCATTTGATCGCCTTTTTATCAAACCGTGACATAAAAACTGATGGGTGTTGGGCTCTGCTTCTGCAAGCAATCCAGGAGTGACTTCCAACACTAACATTTCTGGTGCCGTTGTCATGGATGAAGTTGAATATTTTCCCCGTGTTGAACGACAATGATCAACTGATTTTGAAGGTGCATCAGATATCAAAATTATCAAGATTGCTACTGTGCACCGGGCGACTCCGTTGTGAAGACTCCGCTGGGGAGAACCTGATCTATTAATTATGGCTTTCAGAGGCAGACACACGTGGTCTCATCCATAGTTGCCTCTAGTTACATCTGAAGCTGACCCAGAGGTGGTTCGCAGAAGAGGAAAGAGCTCTGCAAAAGAAGTTTCTGTTGGAAGATTGGTTGTTGTCATTGATGTCAACCCTAGTCATGGGTTTTGGACCACAAGATTGATGAAGTTATTTGGACATGAAGGAAAATGCACATGTAGATACAACACCCATGGATGGATAGTATACATCATTCTCT
>JASDQU010010629.1:58531-72704 GCA_032191745.1 Picea mariana | reverse complement strand
TACAAAGACATTATATATTTCCTACAAGAGTTAAAGCCCCCTGATGGTATGGAAAAAAGAAAAGTAAGAGATTTAAATCTCAGATCAATTAAATATTGCCTCATTGATCAAGTTTTATATTGGAGAGATCCCCTACGAGTGCTCTTAATATGTGTAGACCCACAGGAAGCACAAAGGATCATGTCTAATTTTCATGACATCCTGTGTGGAGGACATCACTTATGGAGAACAACGACCTACAAAATCCCTGGGGTTGGATATTTCTGGCCCACTCTATTCACTGATGTCTATGTAAAAGTGAGAGCCTGTATTAAGTGTCAAAAGTTCTCAAGAAAGCAACAGCTAAAGTCCCTTCCATTGAAACCTGTGGTTGCTTCAGGACCCTTCCAGTAGTGGGGCCTGGATTTGATTAGGGAGATTCATCCTCCTTCAAGTGGTCAACATAGATGGATGTTGACTTCCACCGATTACTTTACCAAATGGATAGAAGTTATCCCCACAAGGAGCGCTTCTCACAAGGTGATCATTGGTTTCCTTGAGGATATTAAAGTGAGGTTTGGTTGTCTGAAAAGAATTGTCACTGATAATGATGCATCCTTTAAGGATGAACCATTGATTCAATTCTGTGAGCAGTTTGGAGTTGCATTGATTCACTCAACTCCTTACTACCCTCAAGGAAACAGACTAGCAGAGTCTAACAAGAGCCTTATAAAGATCATCAAAAGATTGTTAGAGTACAATAAGAAAGCATGGGATTCAAAGATCAAGTTTTCTCTGTGGGCTGATAGAGTGACGAAAAAGAGATCTCTTGGTGTCTCTCCTTTCCAGCTTGTATATGGACTTGAGGCCATCTTTCCTTCTCATCTTGCCTTGCTGGTGGGAAATTTCTTCCAGGACTATCAGGAAGAGACTTATGACATGATCAAGAGAATTCATCAGCTGGTAGAAGTGCAACATGCAAGAGAGTAGCTTCTAGACAGAGCACATGACCATCAATAGAGGATCAAGCAGATCTTTGATAGGAACAGAAGTAAAGAGGATTTCCAACTGGGAGATCTAGTACTTAAGTGGGATGCCCCCAAACAGGACAAGGGAAATCATGGAAAATTTGAATCGCTTTGGATCAACCCCTTCAAAATCTCTGAGAAGTTCCCAAATAACACTTACATGTTGTAGAATTTGGAGGGAGATGAATTTTTTGGTGGCCATGTAAATGGGCGATTCCTGAAAATGTTTTTTGTTTAAAGCCGCAATCAGTGTCCCACCATTGTAAATACTGATCCTGTTTTATGTTTATTTTGTTTTAAAATAAGAGACTCCATAGCCCAAAGCAAAGTCACTGGAACCGCGTGTTCTTGGAAGCTCACAATGAGCATGCCATCCCCTATGGAGCCAATGTTATCACATAAACTTGTCAGAGTCTTGCGAATTTGGGTTTTTTTCTTAAGTTTGTAGTTTTGTCTGTCTCTCCTCCTTTTGCAGACCCTTCGTAGGTTTTTTTTTTCCTTTGGCTTATAGTTTTTCTCCTTTTGCCTGCCTGAGAGGTGTCATCCCTAAGCCTTTCAGTTTTCCTTAAGGCCGATCAATTCTCTCTCTTTAACTCTGTTACTGATCCTCTTGTTTTCCCAAGCCCTCAGCCATTCATCCAAGTATTTTTTTACAGAGGACCGCAGACATAAGCACATGAACAACACTTAGAGCAGTCTGATATGGACTCAAATCAAGCGAACAAGCTAGATCAACTTTCAACGAAAGAGATCCATCAGGAAGATAGGATTGACGGTCATCAGATGATCAAGATCATATAGTTACATGAAGTATAGCGTCAGAAAGAGTTTTGAAATCACGAAGCCAATCCTACCTGTTGATCCTAGGAAGGCCATGTGGCACAAGACTATCATTTTGCTAATTCAAAGGATGGAGCAGTAAATGGGAAAAGACATGAGGAATCATGAAACATGAAGTCGCGAAATGATCTAGGTCGTCTATTTCAGAAGGACATGTGGCACAAGATCAAATCATGGAGGAAGTCATTTCAGGAAAGATGAAGTGGGAAAAGCCAATGCCCCAAGTCCCGAAATCCTAATTGCCCAAGGTCCTGAAATGTCGATATCCTTCTGGGTCATCCGATGCAAAGGGACATGTGTCACTCGATCCGAGGGATCATTATTTCACGACTCATAGTTCTTATTATGTAGAACGATGGAAGTTCGTGAAACAAAAAAATTCTGACGCTTCTAGGAGCTGGGCCCACGCTCTCAGCCCACGGCCATATGGAAGAAGGGTCATGAAGAAGGGGAAAGTGCCTACCAAGAAACAAGCAATTGATATTGTTCAAGGAAATGATCCTCGCCATCAAATTCAAAGTAAATCCAACCATCGATCTAGATGGTTCGTTTCATTGGATTGAGCATCAGAATATTTGAAATCAAAGGGAGTGAAAACTCTCGAAATGTGAAATCCTGAAATTTCATGTGGGATAAGCATCAGGTCGTGGCCCGAGGTCATGTGAAGTGATGGAAAGGAGTTGCGCCCAAGGCTGAAAGAACTATTTTTCTTAGTAGCAGATCTCCATGGTTTCGAGGTGTCGAGATTGACTTGAATAAATTGCGAACACCGCCTGGAGCATTCATCGATGTGAGACCTCATCCTGATCCCGATGAAAGTAGTTAATGGAAATGGGGAAGGTGGTTGAAACCTCATTTCGCCACATAAATAGAAAGCATGGAAGAACTATTCATGGAAGAAGACTACCAGCCCAAAGTTCCCCTGTCAGCATATTTTCCTCTAAAGCCCATACTGATCCAAACTCGCGCCTGACAGAAGAATGCATGTACAGACTGACAAAAGAATATGCAGAGGCAAAGCTTTGATTATAGCGGCCAGGTCACACTCCCAGTGGTGGAAATATTTTCTAAGTATAAATACTCAGTTATGATATTTTGTTAGGGTCGATGGTAGAGAAAATCTCTTGTATTGTAAAGTTTTAAATGAAGCTTCTAGTTCTCTAGTTATGCGTTGTAGTCTGAGGTTTCTTGTTTAAATGGAAGTCAACTTTCTTTCTCCCTCTTGTTTTCCTCTAATACTGGAATAATTCATGAGTGATCGATTCACATGAATTATTGTGATTGCATTATGATGAATGTTTGATCATAGTGTTGTTATAATTCCTTTCAGTTTCTTTGACATTTAAATTCAAGAATATCTTGTGTTTAAGTTTTTCCTCTTTGGACTGCTAGAAGAACTATTGTCCATGGCAGATCTCTACACTCTCCTCACAAAATTATTCTCTCTACTCACCCTTACTCCAACTTACTAACTGAAGTTGATTCCAGACCTCAATTGCTTATGGATGCTAGTCCAGTTTTTTGAGTTAAAACGATATCATCTCGAGTCTGCGCCCATTTGACCTCTTTAAAAAACCAACCCGTGACATAAAAATATGATGGGTATTGGGCTTACCTTAGACGCAATCAATAGGTGACTTTTAGTGCTAACACTTTGCAAGAATGAAGTTATCAGAATATGAGCAGAATTCCAAAACCATAGAAATAGAAGGCCTAACCATGGTATATGCACTTCAGAAATTTAGGCACTATTTATTGGGTAAAGACTTTAAAATGTTCATAGATCATTCTTCCCTAAAATATCTATTCAACAATCCCATGTTGGGGGGAGGATTTGTACGTAGATGGTTGTTATTATTCCAAGAATTTGATTTTGAAGTAATAGTCAAACCAGGGAATCTGGATGTAGAACCTGATCACCTGTCAAGGGTAACCAATGGAGAAGAACCTACTAACTTGGAAGAAAACTTCCATGATGAACAATTATTTTTAGTACAGGTAGCTGATGAATACTTCATTGATATCATTTAATACTTAAGTACAAGAGTTTCTCCATAGGAATTTAGTACTACACAGAAGAAAAACCTGGTAGTCAGATCTACATACTATGAACTCATTGGAGGTCATTTATAGAAGATGGGTGTAGATAGTATTTTGAGAAGGTGTGTATTGGAACATGAATGGACGGGGGTTTTAGAAAAATCTCATGAAGGCATAGCTGGAGGACACTATGCAGGAAAAGATACTGCACAGAATCTATTATGTGCAGGACTATGGTGGCCAACAGTTCATAAAGATGCCAAGGAATATTTCCAGAACTGTGATGTCCCTCAAAGGATTGGAAAACCCAACAGGAGGGATGAGATGCCCCCTAATACCACAAGTAACTCTACAGGTATTTGAAAAATGGGAAATAGATTTTGTCGGACCTATTAATCCACCAACAAGAAGGTCAGGAGATAGATATATCATTACAACGACCAAATACTTAACCATATGGGAAGAAGCAATGCTAATAAACGATTGCAGAGTAGAAACAATATCTCACTTCTTATTTGAGCAGGTGATCACTAGATTTGGATGTCCCAGGATTTTGATGAGTGACAAAGGAACTCATTTTATAAATAGTACCATTAATTTTATGACTGAAGAATTTGAATTTTATCACCAGAAGAGTACACCATGTCATCCTTAGGAAAATGGGACAATAGAAGCTTTCAATAAGATTTTGGAAAATGATTTGACTAAGATCTGCAATGTTAACAAGGATGATTCAGACTTGAAAATGCCAATATTACTATGGGCATACAAGACCACATGCAAGAAATTGATAGGCCAAACACCATTCATATTGGTGTATGGAAAGAAACCAATGGTCCCATTAGAATTTTTGGTACCCAGTCTGCGCGTAGTAGAAATTACCAACATGATAGAAAGAGGCGCAATACAAGAGAAGTTAAGTCAACTAATGGAAATGGAAGAGGATAGGATTCTGCTAGGATTTCACCAAGAAGTACATAAAGCAAGGGACAAACCCTGACATGACATAAACATTAAAAAGAAGATCTTTAAGGAGGGAGACCTAGTTCTTCTCTATGACAACAAATTTTTGCAACACCCTGGTAAGTTCAGAATGCATTGGATAGGGCCATATGAAGTAAAGAGTATCATAGATGGAGGATCTGTGCAACTAAAAGACTTGGGAGGAACAAAACTGAAAGGAATGGTCAATGACAGTTGACTAAAGATGTACAGGGTCATTCGACCTACTAACCCTTAGCAATCATAGCGCAATAAGAAAGTCATGTATATAATGTACTAGAGTAGATATTAGGAATTTTTTTTTGATAAAAAGAAATAAAAAGGAGAAAAATAATAAAGGAATACAAAAATAGGAAAAGAAGAAAAATACAAAAAGAGCTAGAAGTTGGTTGAACAACAGGAAAGTGGAAAAAAGTTGCGTGCAACAATTACTGCGTCAACAGAGAAAAACAACGCGTAGGAAAAACTGGACTCGGTGCAAATGCATGGAAAAAAGTGAAAACAAATTATGACTGGGTCTATAAAGTGTGGAAAGCACACATTAAATTGACACTTAGTGATTTTTTAGCATAGAGCGAGATATAAATGTGTGCCCTAGGTGTAATTGTGAGAATATTGTTCAAATCACATACAACATGACAATACCAAAGTTTGGCACTCAAGGGTAGTACGTACAAGCTACTCGATAGGGCCAAAGGAGGAAGGAAAGGATGGTGGAGCTTGAGAACATCGTCGATATTGAAGATGTCACCACTTCCTAGACAAAGTCACTCATTCTGACAAGATTTGAGGAGGAAACATCGACAACAACATAAGGGGAAGTAGGGGAGAGTTCTAGGACTCAAAATGGTATTACAAACCCTAATCCTAAAACAACGACTAAACCTTATGAAATGAAGGGAGAAAAATAGGGCCACGAAGAAGAGGAGGTGTCGGTTGAGGACATCACAAACCCACCAGAATTTGAGGGGGAAGAATATGACATAGAAACAATAGAAGCATGCCCATATTCCATCGGGCAGAAAAGAAAGGCCTAGGGTGCTGCATAAATTACACTTCTCTACCTCCCAGATGCAATGGTCACTATGGAGGACATACTCGGAAAAGTACCTAAACTAAGGTACTCAGACCATGATGTGTTCGATGTAAAAAAATTTCCAAACTTGGTCGAGGAAGCTTATCAGGTGAACACATGGGAAATTGGACCCCTAGGAAAAACAATAATGGATCCCGCACAGTGGATAAAAGGGCTCTACAACTCCAGGATAATGAACCTCCTGGACATACTGCACTTTAGGCGGGTTAAAAATGTTTGGATTTGGATCAAATCATTTCTAGTCTAGGTACATGGCAACATTATTTGGATGGATAGGCCAGTACAACTTGATGTGGCATTGATCACCAAAATTATGGGATTACCCATAGTGTGCGCATAGCCAAAGTAATACTAGACAATAAAGCACATGAGAAGGAGATTGTCAATCTAGTCAAGGTACAGTTTGGTACTAGTAGAGGAAACATGGGTATTATTCTTAGAGATATCAATGATAATGCGAAAAGATTCTCCAACAAGCTCATGGCTTTCAAGATACTAAGGAAGTACAGAAAATAAGAGGCTCCAACAGGATTCATCACAGTCATCATGCAGTGTATGAAGCGAGTAATGTTCAGTTGGGCGTCGTACCTCTTGAACCAATTCTTGATCGATTGTAGAGATGCACAGGATAATGGAACTGAGTTTCATTATTCTTGGCTCATTATCCTCATAGCTTTGGCAGGATGGTAGGAGATAAATTTTTCATCCTTTCTAGATAGGATAGGGAAGTGCTACGCAACTAGATATGAATCCCTCTGGAAGACCAAGGAAAAAAAATATCAGCAAGTGAATAGCATGGTGTTCACTATGCTGCTAGAAGAGATACAACAATGCAAATACAATGTGTGGTGCATTCCTATGGAAGTGGTCCAGGAAACTGAAGGGACAACTAGGTTTAAGGAATATGGGAACCATATGTGTATCCAGGCCGCAAGGGATATGAATAAGTAATGGTTGGATATGAAATATTGTGTCAAAAGGGAAGATATTGACTAGATAATAAAAGAATGGCATACGCAGTGGAAGATGTCGGCAACAAAAACGAAAAAAATGACAACAACAACGCAATCAACCAAACCTAAGGGGGAAGACAAAGAAGTTACTTGAATAAAGACAAACAACCCAACTCCTAACACTAGGAACGTTGTAGTGCAGACTCAGGCGTTGGGAAATAGAATAGTGCCAAAGATACCAAGGAGAAAAACAATGGTGCCCAGGGTAGAAATTCAACAGGATGCCAAAAAGGGGGACACATCTTAGGTTGGTGAGGAAAGGGAACAAGAGACGATGAGTGGTGTGCAACCCTCACAGACAAAAAGGATGAAAGTGCGGGTAGAGGATACACGCAAAAAGATGAAGCACATCGAGGAGGACCCAATCATCACCATGACATAGGATGATGTTGAGTTTGTTGCGGACAAGGTCCAGGAAAGGGAGAAAGAGGTAGTCCTCATTGTAGAAGCACAAAGAGAAGAGATCATGGCCAAACATTTAAAAGTCCATGAAACTCTACAATAGTTACAAAATCATGCAGTACCACAGGTCACAACAAAACAACATGAAAAGACACAATGAACCCCTATGTAGAGAGAAGGAGATGAGACATTTCAGATAGTAATGCAGGGTAGGGATACATTCAAGGTCACACATAAAATGGTAAAAATTGATCAAGAGACCGTGCAGAAAACCATGGGGGACATTGACCACTTTGAGGTAGTCATGGCGCAAATACCCACAAAAGCAGTATGCAGATTCCAGGCTAGTATAATGCAGGAAGTACAATCCAGAGCCCATGCGGATGCCACTAAATTGGAGGTTGGTAGGGGGTCGTAGATATGTTACAGATCACCTGCGACCAATTGAACTTGGAGAAGGAGGAGGGAAAATAATGTTTTGACAATATAGAGTAGGGGATAACAATAGTATACGACCTCATTCCAGATAGCGTGCAAGCACTAGATATGAGTGTAGATGAAAATATAAAGATCATTACGCAGATGATTAAAGGATATAGGAAAGATATCGAGGAGATACAAGAAAAACTTAATCCTACAAATCCTCTTGAGGTTAGACAACAAAGAGAATAGAAAACCACATTCTAGATAAAGGAAATGGCAAGGGAAGCAAAGGAAGTCACATAATTGTTTGACAGAACTGTGCAGATTTGGACCACTTTGGAAGATGATGAAAAAGGTCCAAGAGTTGGACCAACAAGAGGAGAAAATAAATTCTTCCATGTAGGAGTTGAAGTAGCGATAGAAAACCATGATCATTACCAAGTGCTTGAATGGCACCCAAGAGATGAAGACCCTGCAGACAAAGTTAAATACATCATAGATTAATAAGAAAGAAAGATAAGCCCATTTGGATCCCCTTTAGGAATAAGAAGCACAAATAATTGCAGAGCTAGAGGAAGAGAATACAAGAATGGCATAGGCACAGTCATAAAGCACAAAATTGCTACAAGAATAGATAACAACAAAGATAGTCGAGGCATTAAGAGACACAGCTATGTAGGTGAAACAAAAAGGGAAGAAACTAGCAGAGAAGTTCCACAGCTTGGAGAAGGAAGTATAGGGAGAACACACCACCTGAGTGGCTCGGGATGAGCCACATGTCAGTGTTTGGGGTTGTTGGGTGCAAGCCTATTGTGGGAATAAATTTTATTTTGGGTGCAGGCCTATTTTTGGAAGAAAGTCTATTTTGGAAACATGCCTAATTTTTTGAGAGAAAGATCTATTTTTGGAGCGCGCACAATAGGTGGCACGAAAGAAGCATGCATAAAAGGAAGTAAAAACAACATGCGGGAGGAAAAACAATGTGGTGTGCATACAGATAGGACTATGTTATGGTTAGGGTTTTTGACAAAGATTGTAATGGCTATAAGCCTATAGAGTAATATAAATAAGGAACTAGGAGGTCTAGGAAGAGATCGATCAGTTGATTAAGAGTTAGATGGTTGGGAAACTATTGATTGTAATAAGTTTTATGGTAGAAGAAAATGAGCTAGTCTTTGAGGATTAGGTCATAGGATGAGGAGCCTGGTGTGATCTAGTCAGCCTCCCAGAGGGTACTTACCCTCTTTTTGATTGTAATACTGAAGATGTAATGCGTGCAACGCAAGATTTTGCAGTAGAATAAATAAAAGAGGAGAGAAGCCACATATTTGTGGATGTATCCCCAAGAGGGGGTGAACCACGGTAAAAAAATTGTGTTCTATGTTATTTTTAGTGATTGATTTTACTATTATGTTAATCATTAGATCAAGGATGAATGGTTAAAAATAGTTATAAAAAACATGCATGCCTGGGTAGAAAGATGAATGAATAATAAAAGTAGATGAATCATTAACGATGATGATGTATAAGGAAAATGACCTAATCACAATCCCCACTCATTCCTATACTGCAAACACCTGAGTATTGCAGTCCCCCATAAAAGCTATCTCGGGTGAGACTATGTTGTGCACCCTGTGCGTAGCATTGCCTTCTGGTTTACCAAGAGGGGCGATAGTTTTGAGGGTTTTGTTGAAAACCTATTGGATATCAAAACCTGGGTCAGCCCAAGTAACCAACACCCCTTCAAAAAATTCATGTTCATAACAACCCTGATCTTCTTGTTGTTTCATGTGATTTTGAGCCATGACCAAATTTTCTTTGAGAGTATGGAGAATGTCCATGCAAACTTTAAGAGTTCAATCCACCTACTAATCCTTGGAGACATCAGGCTTGTATGATATAAATGAGGGTGGCCTTTTTACATAGATTGCTTAAAAGGGAGTCATGTGAGTGGTGGTATGGTAAGAGGTGTTGTACCACCATTTAGCTAGGGGTAACCATTGAACCCACTGATTTTATTTGTTAGATGGAAAACACCTCAAAGAGGTTTCCAAACACTTGCTAAAAGATTTATTTTTTCCATGAGTACAAGGATGATATGATGTGCTGAGATGTAATTGGGTTCCCTGGAGTCAGAACAATTCTTTCCAGAAAGTGCCGGTGAAATTTAGATCACAATCAGAAATAATATAATGAGGCATTCCATGGAGTTTGAAGATATTATCCATAAAACAATGAGCCACTATGAATGTTTTGAATGGGTGTTGAAGAGAACAAAAATGAACATATTTGGAAAGACGATCCACTACTACCATGATGACTAACTTATTTCCTGATTTAGGTAAGTCAACAATGAAGTCCATATAAATATCTATCCAAATAGTAGATGGAATCATAAGCGGTTGGAGTGTGCTTGGATATTTTATTGTCTCACCCTTATTGCGTTGACATGGATCAAATTCGGCCACAAAGGTGCAAATGTCCTGTTTTATATCTAAATTGAATAATACTACAGTGGTGAAATGCACAAATTCTTAACAGAAAGAAATGTGTAGTAATTTCACAACCAAAATGAAGGAGGCAAGGTTGCACGACAATAGATCTTGTATTTTCCTTTTTTGTTTCATTTTTGTCCCAAGGGTTAGGGTGTTCAAAGTTCCTATAGACAAGGTTTTTCTATGTGCCATATCCCTCTGATATATGTGCGTGGTCAAACAATATTACTCGGCCCAATATCTTAGGGCACAAACTAAGCAGGATAGAATGTAACCTTAGCCGTACTACCCGATTAACCAAGTACTAGAGAGTATCTTCTTGAGTTTATTTCTTAGTGTCACTATAATAGTTAGGCGATCGATCGATTGATCTATAGTGGGGTTCAGGATGCCCAAGAAAGTCTGTATAAAAGTGCAGTCTAATGTGCTACCACTCAAAGGCGTACCAACAGGGGTTCCAAGGGTGTCCAACAATGTGAGCTTAAAACATATTGTATTTCCTATGGGTATTCTTCCCCAACCATGAATTTATGAACTAAACAAAAAATTATTGTAGTTTAAAGACGTCGGAACATGTCTCTACCCTGAAAAACTTTACCCACAATTCCTACCCAGGAAAGTGATATAATACCACTTGTTATGCACTTGGTTAGGTTATATTGAGAAGAAACAAGAATATCACATAAATTACTACCAGAAAAACAAAATATAGATAATAGAACACAAAAATGATACCTTTATTGAAACGAGAGAAATATTCACTTATCTCTTCGAGGGGGAAACCTCCAGCAGAGTAATGCTCTATGCTGGCCCTTGACCAAGTTTTGGAGAACTTGGTCATATTTGACCATTTTTGGGACTTCGACAGGCTGGTTGAAGGCAGAGCACCCAAGCGAAGAGGAGATCACGGGATCTCACCCCATTTTATGAGATTTTTTGGTTTAGGGTTTATGTAATAGGCATGGAATGTTGGCCCATGGGTTTTACCCATGTTTAGGCCCCATTTGTAATGTATAAATAGATATCTAGGTGATGTAAGAAGATTCCAATACGCTAAGTGAGAATAGTTGTGAATGCTTTGTGCATACTGTGTGTTAAGACTTGCAGAGCTAAGTGCAAGTGATTGTAAGAAGGCTTTATGCTAGTACCTAGCTCGGGAAAGGAGGATCTCACGAGGTGCACACAGATCTCATGTCCTATGTAGAGTGGGTTATGTAGCTCTGTGCATGTATGAATATTGACAGAAGATAATAAAGAAGAAGAAGAGTTGGTGGACGTATCCCCACACTAGGGTGAACCACATATATCCTGTGCTATGGTTTCTTTGTGCAGTATGGTTGATATGTTATTGATGTGATTTATGCTTAGTGTTGTAATATTTATGTTAAATGCATCTGATATAGTAGATCAATGTTTATGTTGTGAATGAATGTTAGATCTGCTTTGATGCTATGTGTTGAATAGATAAATATGCTTAGATCTTGTTGAATACTGTAGTAATCTGTAATTAGGGTTTTGACCTGCGATGTGGATAAGGGTAAAATATAATGAATGTTAATTTCTAAGTGCTATGTTAAGAATCGTGATCACAGATTTGTGTCCTAGCTAGGTTGTAGACACTTGAGTCCTACAACCACCCCTTCCTCTACCTCGCATGAGACTTCATTTTCTTCGCAGGTGTTGCTGAAAGGGCTGGTAGTTAGGGTTTTGTTGGTGCATTGTTGAAGAATTGAACCCTGGGTTTTCCCCTGTGCCAACAAATGGTTCCGTTCCTGGGACCTGAAACTGTGATTGTTGGGAACTGAAGAAAAGAATAAGGCTTTGTGTGTAGATCTGTTGCTGTGGTGCGCAGTACTCTACTCGAATTGTGAATATCTATGCTAAGAAGGGAATCGAATTTGAAGAAAGGAGGTAAGATCTTAAAGCTTTGAGCTCTGATAAAGGTAAGATAAGTGGAAATTTTTGTTTCGAAGGAATGGATCTAGGTATGCTTGATAGATTTTGTTCTAGTTTGAAAACCAAGGCGTAGCTAGAAGAAAGAAGATTTGATATGAATAGATCTGATAGAAATAGTGAAAGATATGTTATTCCTATGCATAGAAAGGATTTCTGGACTAACAAGTGGATGCAGGATCCTAGATAATTTTTTGCAGGTTCATCATTGTGATCCCAATGCGTAGTACAAGAAAGGTTGGGGATCGTTTAAGAGGAAGAGAGGATTGACTCTTTGTTATAGTTGCAAAAGACCGGGACATCTTGCTAAGGAATGCCCTGGTAGAAGCCCTATTTGTCTTTGTTGTAAAGCCATGGGCCATGAAGTTTTGTATTTCCTTAGAATGATTGCTAAAGTTGAAAAGATTAATATAAGACAAGAGAGCCATGAGAAAGGTCAAGAGACTAAGGATATGATAGAACCCCAGAAAGAATCAGAGACTATATTATTGCATATGAAAGAAACCCTGAATGATCACAAAGACATTAGCTTATCAGAGATATTAAAAGAGAAGGAGTGCATAGAGACAAGAATATGATACTTTGACATAGACTGTGTTCTAGACAAGGAAACACATGTGAATATCATGATAGAACGTACTTGGGAAATTCTTGGAAAGCCTTTTATGGTTCCTTCATTGGGAGGAATATGATTGTTTAAAGGAAAGCTGATAACCCTATGTGGAAGAATTACCCATGTACCTATGAGTGCTCATGGAGCATCGACTGAAGAATAATTCAAGGTCATTAAGTTTGTTGAGAACAACGCCCCATTTTCTCTTTTTCTAGGAAAAAATTGGATGGAGAAAGATCAGATCCGAAGGAAAGAAGAAGAGGAAGTTCTAGAACAGAAAAAACAAGAATTAAGAGATTTCATGGCTAGGAAATAGCATGCTTAATAGAAGAACAGGAGGACAAGTCGAAGCAACTAAGGACCAGAGACTTAGATCTTGAAGATGAGAAAACATAGGGAAGTTTGAAAGACCTGTCCATGCAGCAGAAACAAGCACCTACCCTTGAAATAATAAGAGAATAGGTATTCCACTCAGAACCTTTGAAAGATCCTCAACAATGCGAAGTTACTATGTGTTAGGACCACACAATGTACCTTTTTTCCCACACTTTTTGCCACCATTACACTCTTGTTTCACTCACATTTAAACCCATATTATCACTTTACCATATCTTTCCAAAGGTATACAACGTCTCTTCTCTTTACTATATGTTTAATCTATTTTGCATATAATTTTACATTACTCTCGTACTTAACCATTGATCAGAAATGTATAAGTGCTGAAACAGTTCGAACTGCAGGATTAGCATCAAGGCCTGTTGCTGAAACAGTTAAAGCACACAACCTCTGTTGTTGAAACAGTCTGTGGACCACGATGCTGAAACAACAACTCACACAGAAGAAGCTGTTACACTCTCCATGGTCTATGATGCTGAAACAACAACTGCTACACTCTCCGTGGTCTATGATGCTAAAACAACAACTGCTACACTCTCCATGGTCAACGATGCTGAAGCAACAACTCACACAGAAGAAGCTGTTACACAATCCATGGTCAACGATGTTGAAACAACAACACAAAACTGTTACATTGACCACGACAGCCGCACCTCGCTGCTGCCTGAGACCAGTTGCTGAAACAGTCAGAATGCAAATCCTGTGGCTAAAACAGCCCACGATTTGCGATGTTGAAACAACATAAAACAGCCGTAACAAGAAGACAAATAAAGAAGTTGTTACTCCAGCCGCAACAACAACACCTCACTCAGCACTTGTAATAGCATTCTGTTACGGGAGACTAGGATACCCTATTCTTAGTCGGATCGACTTTCTAAACTGGAATAGGGTAT
>JASDQU010010629.1:41410-55547 GCA_032191745.1 Picea mariana | reverse complement strand
GAGAATAGCACACCAAAATGATACCTTTATTGAAACAGGAGCAATTTTCACTTTCCTCTTCAAGGGGTAAAACTCCAACAGAGAAACAATCTATTACAATAACTCTCATGATAAAGACTTCTCATGCCCTTGAATCATGTTTATACTAAATCTATCTACCAAAAGAAAAATCTAGAGGAAGATTTTTCTAGAAGCGAAAGATTCTATTAGGTATTCTTACGTTTGACTTGTTCTCCCTATTATTAGGCCTTTTATTAATATCGACCTTTATTACATGGAAAATTTATTATTCTACCTATTTGAGGAGTTAGTGAGGTTAGGTCCCTAACATGCCCTCCCCCTAAAAAACAAACTTGTCCTTAAGGCTTGAGATGAGGAAATTGTTGCAGAATGGTAGTTGGCTCCTAGGTGGCATCTTCTGGCTGTGTATCCTTCCACTGAACTAAAAATTCCTTGATAGTGCATTGGCGGAGATGATGCTCGTATTGGTCCAAGATGGTTTTTGGTTGCAACCAAATGGAACCTTCTTCATACAACTCAGGTAGACTGGTTTGAGTCTAGCACCTAGTGCCGAGCAATTTCTTTAAGAAACATGAAAAACAGGGTGGATCTTAGAGTGACTAGGAAAATCTAACTGGTAGGCCATTAGCCCCACTCTCTTGAGAATACGATAAGGAAATAAAATTTGGGGGCGAGTTTATGACATTGATAGGCTTTGAGTGAATTTTTCTTATAGGGTTGCAGATGAAGAAACATGTGGTCCCCTTGTTGGGAGCATACCTATCGTGGGAAGAAAGTCTATTTTGGGCACAGGCCTATTTTGGGAACAACCCAATTTTTGGAGAGAAAGATCTGTTTTTGGAGAGTGCGCAATAGGTGGCAGGAAAGCAACATGCAGAAAAAGAAGGAAAAGTATAATGCAAGAGGAAAATCAATGTGGTGTGCATGCAGACAAGCCTAACCATGTTAGGGTTAGGGTTTTTCACAAATGTTGTAACATATATAAGCCTATAGAGTAATATAAATAAGGACCTAGGAGGTCTAGGAAGAGGTCGTTCAATTGATTATTGAGAGTTAGTTGGTTCAAAAACTCTTGATTGTAGTAAGTTTTATGGTAGAAGGAAATAAGATAGCCTTTGAGGGTTAGGTCATAGGCTGAGGAGCCTGGTGTGATCTAGTTAGCCTCCTAGAGGGTACTTACCCTCATTTTGATTGTAATAATGAATATGTAATGCACGTAACACAAGATTTTGCAGAAGAATAAATAAAAGAGCAGAGAATCCATATCTTTGTGGACGTAGCCCTGGGAGGGGGAGCACCATGGGAAAACATTGTGTTCTATGTGATTGGTAATGAAAGTTTTTACAATTATTTTAATCATTAGATCAAGGATGAATGGTTAAAAATAGTTATAAACAACATGAATGCCTAGGTAGAAATATGAATGAATCATAGAAGTAGATGAATGATTAACGATGGTGATGTATAAGGAAAATGACCTAACCACAATCCCCACTCATTCCTAGACTACAAACACCTGAGTATTACAGTACCCCATAAAATCTATCGTGGGTGAGATTACACTGTGCACCTTGTGCGCAGTGTTGCCTCCTGGATTACCAAGAGGGCCAATAGTTTTGAGTGTTTTTTTGGAAACTTGTTGGAGATCAGAATCTCGGTCAACCCAAGTAACCAAAAAATGGTTCCATTTTCGGCTAGAACTGCACAAGATTGAGTGGACAGTATCTATGAAAGAAAAACGCGGAGGATGAAAGTATAGAAGGGAATTTCAGGCCATGGAATCCAACGAAGGAAGATATTTAAAGATGTTTGAGAAAAAAGGAACTTGAGTTTGTGCAGAAGGACAACATAAAATCTAAGTTGACACTGTGCAAATATCTTGATGAATACACGTTTAGTGACTTGCATGAGTTATTTTTCTCTGATTTCCCACATCTATTGCAAGAGTGGTTATTGAGGTTGAAGGACAACCACCCTACAAATCAGATTATACAACTAGAGTGCCATCATGTCGAGATCACATAGTTACAACAAGTTAATAACGAATTCACACGCACAATATATTTCTGGCTAGACAATATTGTTTCAGGGTTTATCACCGAATTTGCAGTAGATACTGTGAAGTCATACACTGTTGCAGAGAAGGATTTTCTAGAGGGACCTAGAAGTAGGTATATCAGATTGTTGTATACTTCAATCAAGATTTTATTGTATGACAAAGGTGTGATGACCATGGAATCATATAGCTAAACTTCTATGCGTGCATGGGGGAAGGGGGAAAGCATTTATATGAGGTTGAGATATGGACAGGGAGATGAATAAGGGAAAGAAGAAGAAGGCCATGGACCCAATCATGATGGAAGAGGAATAGATAAAGAAGATAATGGAAAAATATGGAAATACGTGCAGCAGAAGACCTTACCAGTATAAGATGAATAACAAGAAGATAGCTATAACTGTCAGAGAGGGATTGGAGAGTGATGAAGTAGAGGTAGAGGATCTTTGGGTTGTTAAGAAGACTGAGGAAATCCTATGCAAAACATACGAAAGAAAACAAGAAGTCTAGGGTCAGGAACATAATCCAAAACTCTATTCCAGATCATCGTCAGTGTGGAACCTACAACCCCATGTGCGACTAATACACTTGAAAGAACACCAACATTTAGATAACTGAATTTTAGTGGAAGAAGAGAAACATGATAGGGGTCCAATTAAGGAAAATCAACTGGGGGAGAAAGTTCAAGAAGTAACAGTCAATTATCTACACCGCGCAGAGGTACTAATTCAATACAGTTCAAAATGGTAGGACAAGATCTCATGATCAGATTACCATAATTTTGGGGAGAGGCATCAGAGGACCCTGAAAAGGATTTATTCATTTGTGAGAAGATCTAGGAAGCAAAGCATATCACATATGAGGATACAAATCTCGGGCAGTTATCTATCACACTAAGAGACCGCATGTTGGACTGGTACATGAGCCCGAATGTAAACAATCCATAGGGAGTACCAAAGACTATCGAAGCCGTGAAAAAAATATTAGTAAACGAGTTTCAGAAGCCAAGATTAGAAGACCATTACATGAATGAAATGATTGAAATCAGGGAGAAACTAGGTGAGTCTGTTTGGGATATTGATCATAGGTTCAAACATCTTAAAGGTAAGTTGAAATATGCAATTACTGATATGAAACATAGGCACGTATTTGTGAAGTCAATGTTACCACACTTATAGTATCCTTTGAGACAAAAAAAGTTCCAAACTCAGGTAGAGTATTTTCAAGCATCTCTGCAATTGGAATAGAGCCAGTATCAACAACATATCCAACAATAGAGGAGCTGAAGGAGGATTTGAAGAATCTGACATTTCAACTTAACCAGAATAAGGGAAAAGAGAAAAGAGAAGTTGTTTGGTGAATGTTATGCAAGATATAATGAAATCATAAGAACAAATGTCCAACTTTAGCACAGTACTTGGCAACACGGGTGTCGAACCCCTTTCCAACAAGAGGACCATGGTGTGATATTTGTAAGATGCATGGGCATGATCCATATCATTGTCCAATGATGCAAAAGGATAAGACAATACAAAAAATTTCATATTGAAATTTTTGCAAATCAGTGGGTCATGATGATAAGGATTGTAGAACGTTGGAACTGATGAGAGAAAGAAGTTCAGACATATACAAGGTGTAAACAAAGATGATGACAGGGAAATATGCACCTTAATTCATCTAGGTGCCACTACCATACAACCATAAGAAACCTTAATACAACAATGCACAGCTACAGTACAACAACGTGCAACCATAGTATAACCCCATGCAGTATAACCAGGTACCCCAATACAATGCACCACGAGGAGATCGAGGTGGATACATAGGTGGAGGATGAGACAGAGGTCTACTAGTGTGACACAAATTTCAACAACCAAGACATTATGAAAGGGATTGTTCACTTCCACTGGCGACATGTATGTGCTTTCACACAACAAACCATGACACAAAAGACTGTCCAACACTCTTGGGAAAGATCCAGGAAAAAGGGAACTAGAAAAACCATAATTTCCAGTAGATTTTTGTAGAATCTAGGGATGATGGGAAAAAAAAAATATAGTCACTCGAGGAGGATCCAAGATAGGAGTTGATGCAACAAAATAAGATCCAACTCGATACCAATGGCTCAAGAAGAATACCGATCCACAGAAGCAGTTTGATGCATGAAAATAAAATGAAACATTTGAGGAGGCCAAATAGGAGCTTCTTAAGTAGAATGTTGCATCTGCATCAATTGTGTAGCAAACTAAAGACCCACCAATGTATGAGATGCCATATTTAATGGACATTACCAGTAAAGGACAACCTTTAGAGAAAGTAAGTACCATAAAGACTTTTCTGCAATCAAGTGTTAAGTTATTGAATGATCCATCATATGTTAAGGTCTTACAAAATCTGTTAGAAATATGAACCACATTGGTAGAAGAGAATTTAGAGTAGAAAATAGTCAATCATCTCCATACAAGAAGAAGGAAAAGCAGAGAATTCAAGTTAAATGCCAACATTGGGGATTTCAACATGGGAGATATTATACTGGATTTAGGATTTGAAGTAAATGTCTTGCCTAAGAAGACATGGTAGTGTATAGGAGAACCCACATTAGGATACTCACCTATCCAATTGAAACTAGCAAATAAACACAGAGTGTTACCATTTGGGAGGCTTAAAGGTGTGATAGTGGATTTGGATGGGGCGCACACTATGGCATATTTTGAAGTGATAGAGATAGTAGATGGCACAACACCTTACCCAACATTACTTGGATTGTATTGGGCATTTGATAACCAGGATTTCATCAACTTGAAGAAAAAATGAATTTTGATTCAAGCGAATATAGAGTTATTGCACCATTGGATCCTTCAAAATTAGAAAGGTTTGTAGAGGTGACTTATTTGGACTTGGAAGAAATAAACCAATTGTACAAAACCACTGCGCGAGAAGAATATTATGTCAACCCAACTACAAATGAGGTACTTAGTTGGAGAAGCATTACAATGTGTGATTTAGATTCAGACACAACTTTGAAGAATTGACAACAATGACTACATGAAGTCTCTACAAGAAGGTGTGCAAGAATAGGCTACACAGTAAGATGGGTGGCTACAAAGATAAGGGGACCTCCTATTTTTCATGGGCTAAACGACTTATAGGAATTCTTGACAGAATATGAGGAAGAATTTTTTGAAAATCAGAGGCTCTTAGCCCTGGATATTGCACTCAAGGAAACACCTGCAAGATGGTGGGGTACGCATAAAGAAACAATTCAGGACTGGTATCAGTGTAAATGACTATTGTGCATTAGATTTGGCACAGAACATGGGAGCAATATAGTGCAAGAGTATGATGGGAAAGGAAAACCAGTTGAACACTTGGAGAAATGCATAACACAATGGAGGATGACACCACTAGAGGAATGGCCTCATCACTTCATTCATACATTGGAAAGGATCCCAAGGAACTGGTACATAGACCAGTAAATGTGTAGAGGAATTACAGAATGGACAATATTACAACAAAATTTTGTAGTAACCTTATCATTCGAGCATTAGAACCCCAACATTGATTCAACGCTAAAGCTGATAAGGGGAGTTATATTTCTTGATGAAGCAGAGGTCAAAATCATAACAGAATGTCAACAACATAACATACAAATAGTCAAAGAGTTACTCTCATGTTATCATGTCAAAGAGGAAGCACTAGATGAAGATGATCCACGCAACATCCAGATCACCAAGATTGAAGGAGAGAGAGAGGTGGAAGGTCCATATCTAGAGTTAGAGGCATTTTATACACCAATCAAAGTTAACAAATTCAACATTGAGAAAAACAACAATCCTAAAATGGCAAGTATTGGAGACTATTGGGATGAGAAAACATTAGAAAGGATAACAAAATTATTGCGCGAATACAATGACATGTTTCCAAAAACCTTTATAGATATGAAAGGAATAGCATGGGATCTTGGTGAGATGAAGATACCCCTCAAATACAAGGCTAGACCTATCATATAGAGACCTTATAGGATGAATCCAATGTATAAGAAGAAAGTGAAAGAAAAAATTGACCGAATGTTGGAAGTTGGCATTATAGAACTAGTAGAGGAATCTGAATGGATCAGTCCCATGGTAGTCCAGGAAAAGAAACAAGGGGGGATAAGGATTTTTGTAGATTTGAGGAAACTCAATGATTCTTTCTTACATGACCCTTTACCTACCCCTTTTACAGATGAGGTCTTGGAGAATGTGGGAGGCCAAGAAGAATATTCATTCAAATATGGATTCTCAGGTTACCATCAGATCAAAATAGCTCCAGAGGACAGGTGTAAGACTACTTTTACTACAGAATGGGGATCATACCAATATATAACCATTCCCTTTCGACTGAAGAATGTGCCTTCTATATTTTCAACAGTAGTCATAACTAATTTTAAGGAATTCATACATCAGTTTCTAGAAGTGCATATAGATGACTGGACTGTGTATAGTATTTTGAATTTCCATGTAGAATTTTTAAGACTAATGTTGGAAAGATGCAAGCAATTTCAGATATCATTAAACATCAAGAAATGAATTTTTGGTACACCTTTTGGGATATTGTTGGGACATATACTGTGCAAACAAGGATTACTGGTTGACCCTGCTAAGATTGCAGCCATTGTAAATTTACCACCACCAAAGTTAGTGCACCAGTTAAGAGCCACACTGGGACATACAAGATACTACATGAAGTTTATAAAGGGGTATGTGCAGATTACTGCACCAATGGAAAAATTGTTAAAGAAGGACACCATATTTTAGTGGAATGAGGACTGTCAGCAAGGATTGGACACTCTAAAGGAATAGATGGTGACAACACCTATATTAGTATTAACATATTTGGGAAAGACATTTCATGTGCATGTAGATGCATCAAAAATAACAATTGGAGAAATTTTAGTGCAGCCACGAGAAGAGGACTTAGACCATCCTATATCCTTCGTGTTATCACATAAACTTGTCAGAGTCCTATGAATTTGGGTTTCTTTCTTAAGTCTGTAGTTTTTCCTATCTCTCCTCCTTTTGTAGACCCTTCGTAGGTTTTGTTTTTCCTTTGGCTTATAGTTTTTCTCCTTTTTCCTGCCTGAGAGGTGTCAGCCCTAAGACTTTATGTTTTCCCTAAGGCCAATCACTTCTCTCTCTTTATCTATATCATTGATCCTCTTGTTTTCCCGAACCCTCAACCAATCATTCAAGCATTTGTTTACAAAGAACCGCAAACATAAGCACATGTGCAACACTTAGAGCAGTCTGATATGGAATCAAATCAAGAGAGCGAGCTAGATCAGATTTCAACGACAGAGATCCATCAGGCAGATCGGATTGACGGTCATTAGGCGATTGGTATCATAGAGTTACACGAAGTATAGTGTCAGACAGAGTTCTGAAATCATGAAGCCAATCCTTGACGTTGATCCTAGGAAGGACACATGGCGCAAGACTAGCATTTTGTTGACTCGCAGGATGGAGAAGTCAAAGGGCAGAGTCATGAGGACTCATGAAATGTGAAGTTGCAAAATGATCTAGGTCGTCTATTTGAGAAGGACATGTGGCGCAAGATCAAATCATGGAGGAAGTCATTTCAGGAAAGTTGAAGTGGGAAAATCCAATGCCCCGAATCCTGAAATCCCGATGACCTAAGGTCTCGAAATGACGATATCCATCTAGGTCGTCCGATGCAAAGGGATGTGTGTCACCTGATCTGAGGGATCATGATTTCGCGACTCAAAGGTCTTAGTATGGATCATGACGCAAGTTCACGAAATGTGAAATCGCGACGCGCCTGGGAGTTGGGCCCATGATCACGGCCCGCGGTCATATGGAAGCTAGGTCATGAAGAAGGGGAAAGTGCCTGTTGAGTAGCCGGTGGCTGAGATTATTCAAGGAAATGATTGTTGTCGTCAAATTCAAATTAAATCCAACCATCGATCTAGATGGGTCGTTTTGCGAGATCGAGCATTGAAATATTTGAAATCAAGGGGAGTGAAGACTCCTGAAATGTGAAATCCTGAAACTTCATGTGGGATAAGCATGAGGTCATGGCTCGAGGTCATGTGAAGCAATAGAAAGGAGTTGTGCCCAAGGACAAAATCACTTGTATTGTTCTCAACAATGGATCTACGTGGTCTCGAGGTGTCGAGATTGACTTGAATAAATCACAAACATTGCTTGGAGCATTCATTGGTGTTAGGCCTCATCTTGATCCCGATGAAAGTAGTTAATGGAAATGGGGAAGGTGGTTGAAACCTCGTTTCACCACATAAATAGAAAGCATGGAAGAACTGGCCATGGAAGTAGACTCTCAGCCCAAAGTTCCCTTGTTAGCAGATTTTCTTGCAAAGCCCATACTGATCCAAACTCACGTCTGACAAAAGAATGCATGTACAGATTGACAAAAGAAGATGCAGACACAAAGATTTGATTGTAGCGGCCAGGTCACACTCCCAGTGGTGGAAAGTTGTTTTGAGTATAAAGACTCAGTTCTAATATTTTGTTAGGGCCGATGGTAGAGTAAAGCTCCAGTATTGTAAAGTTTTAAATGAAGCTTCTGGTTCTCTGGTTATGCGTTGTAGTATGCGATTTCTTGTTTAAATGACAGTCAACTTTCTTGCTCCCTCTTGTTTCCCTCTTATACTGAAAGAATTCATGAGTGACCGATTCACATGAATTATTGTGATTGTATTATGATGAATGTTTGATCATAGTGTTGTTATAATTCCTTTCAGTTTCTTTGAGATTTGAATTCAAGAAGATCTTGTGTTTAAGTTTTTCCATTTTGGACTGCTAGAATACCTGATGTCCATGGAAGATCCCTACACTCTCCTCACCAAAGTCTTCCCTCTACTCACCCTTACTCCAACTTACTGATTGAAGTTGATTCCAGACCTCAATTGCTTATGCATGCTAGTCCAGTTTTCCGAGTTAAAACAATATCATCTCAATTCTGCGCCCATTTGACCTCTTTAAAAAACCATCCCATGACAAAAAAATCTGATGGGTACTGGGCTTACCATCGACACAATCCGGAGGTGACTTCTAGTGCTAACATTTTTGGCGCCGTTGTTCAGGACAGATTGAATATTTTCGCTGGGATTAAATGACAAATCTTACTGATTTTGAAGGTTCATCATAATTCAATACCATTGAAGATTGAAACTTGCATCTAGCGACTCCACTGGTCTGAATCCACTATTTCAGCTGGCTCCGAAAGGTAGACACACGAGGTATCACCCACAACTGCCTCTAGCCACGCCTGAAGCTGATCCAGAGAAAATTATCAGAAAAGGAAAGACCCCTCAAGAAAATACTTCAACTACTGAACCAGGTGACTCTAGTAATTTTCATCATTCCCCCTCTGAAACTCCATTACCTGCTTCTCATACTCCTATTATATCTTCTATTGGAGTTTGTAGAGCCTTAAATTTTGGAAGTTTTCCTGTTGTTTTCTCCTCTCCTGGCCTCGATTTGGAAGGAGAAAGTTTTGACACTCCCATCTCCCTTGAGGTTGTTCCTTGGCTCAGACCCAGGACCTTAGGATATTTTCCCACTCCAGGTTTTACTCTCCCTTCCCTTATCAGAGTTGATGTAGGAGAAGCCTCTTTTTCTGTAACCTCTACAACCTTTTTCCTCGGAAGCATATTTATAGTATCACATGTACAAACTCCATCTCCACCTGCTTCTCTTCCTATTCACACTCTGATGGCAGAAGAAAATCCCCCCAGAACTAGAATGGAAGATATAATAGCTGCTAGTTATGCCCCTCTTGTTTTGCCTTAGCCTCTGAATTCCCTCCTAGCAAATGGATACCTTAAGCAGTTACCTAAGTTCATGGGTGAGGGAGACATAATTGCATAAGCACATATTGAAGCCTTTTATAGTTTTACAAATAATCACGCCATAGAAAGTGAAGATGTATGGATGAGGATATTTGTTCATAGCCTCGATGGTGAAGCTAAGGAGTGGTTCAGGGTCTTGCCTCCTAGATCCATTGGTAGGATTCAATCTCTAGATGAAGCCTTCTTAAATGATTTGGGAGATAAAAAGGATCTCATGTACTATATTACAGAGTTTGGGGCTCTGAAGAAGGAGGAAGGGGAATCTGTGTATGATTTCTCCAAGAGATTTAATAGAATGTATAATAAAATCCCCATTGAAGTCAAGCCTACAAAAACCTATGCAAAGATTACTTATGCTAGCGCTTTTGATCCTTATTTATGTCTCATGTTAAGAGAAAGAAGAGATACTTCATTGGCTCATATGCAAGATGCAGCCCTTGAAGTAGAGTCTAATATATTTGTAGTTGATAAATTCATGAGAAAGGCTGACAGAGACAAAAGAAGAGGGAGGTATGAAGTTTTAACCTCTGGTTCCTCTGCTGTTCATCCTCAAGTTGATGAACTTACTAAATTAGTAAAATCTATGTCTGCTGAGATGGAGAAGTTGAAGCTTGAAGGAAGACAAAACTATAGAAATCCACAAAATGTTGATAACAGAGGTAAATTCAGGAGACCTAACAACGCTCCTCAGATTCTCCCAAGAGAGAAGAGGAACAAAGATAGAAATTATCAGAACATCTAGACTTATCTCCAAAATAATCTTGTTATGGAGGATGAAGGTGAGGATGAAGACCCTGATCCTGAAATTCACTGCCTTGGAGACACCTCCTCCTTTTCTCATTTGACTCAATTTGCATACGAGGAATCTCTCATGGAAAACCAACTTAATGATTTGAGTAAGAGAGACAAGGCCAACACCAGCCCAAACATATATAATCCGAGGTCCAAGAAGAAAGAAGGAAAGCCTGATGTTCCTGAGAAGACTACTAGAGTAGAGAAGCTTGCTAAATATATAGCAGACAATAGCAAGGGTAAGAAAGAGTAATCCCCCTCTCCAGTGGTCAAAGTTCCTATTCTTGAAGTGAAAGAGGTCCTAAATCCCCCTCCCTTTTTTAATTTTGACCATGAAATTAAAAAAATTAGAATCCCTGTACCCCTTTCCGAATTGGTCAAACATGAAGATTTCAAAAGGAGCCTCTCTAAACTATTGCAGTCTGAACCCACAACTCATTCCACAGACCTAGTCGATTTGCAAGATGAAAATCCAACAGTTATCTTAGGTTCTTTAGTAGAAGACAAATATGACTCCTCTCCTCCCTTCTATACCTCATTGAACACACATGATAAGGTGTTGCACAAATGTCTGATGGATTTAGGGGCATCCCATAATCTCATGCCGAAAACTGTCATGGATGAACTCGGGTTAGAAATCACAAAAGATTACCATGTATTCTTTTGACTCTAGGAAAGTGAAATGTCTCGAGGTCATCAAGGATCTGGTTGTGACCTTGTTCCAGTTTCCCATGAAAAGTGCGGTCATGGACATTGTGGTGGCAGATGTTCCTCCCAAGTTTGGCATGTTATTGTCAAGATCTTGAATAAAAAGACTCGAGGGAACCTTGCAGATGGACCTCACATATGCCACTATTCCTTTGTTTGGGGGAGAGCATAGAAGACTTTATAGAGAAGCCCAGTTTGCCTATATTATTAGTGATGAGACTAACCTTACCAATCATCCTATATTTGCACTTGACACTAATTTGGGATCTAGTTTATTGTAGCTCACTGATGCTCCTGAGCCTCCTCTTGTAATTATAAAACAACCCACTGCTTTTCATGAAAATTCCCCTCCTAACACCTCTGTGTGGAAAATTTTCTTCGATGGAGCCTCTTCTAAGGAGGGTGTTAGTGTTGGAGTGGTTTTTATTTCACCTACTCAAGAGACTATAGCTCTGTCCTACAAATTAGAGTTTGAAGCTATACCAACAATGTGGTAGAATACGAAGCTCTCATCTTAGGTTTGAGGACTGAAAAAGACATGGGAATTAAAGAGATATCAATATTTGGGGATGCTGAGTTAATTGTCCATCAAGTTAGAAATATTTACCAAGCTAAGAACCCTAGGCTAAGAAGTTATAGAAATGAAGTATGGGACCTTGTTGACAATTTTTTCCTGGCATTCAACATTTCATTTATTCCAAGAGAAGAAAACATCATGGCTGATTCTCTGGCTATTTCAACAAGCAATTTCAGAGTCCCTTTGCCACCAAAACTTAGGTATGATGTAGAAGTAAATTATAGACCCTATGTACCTGACAATCTCAAGCATTGGAAAGTATTCGAAGATGATCTAGAGATCAAAATATTCCTTGAGACTGTTGATGAGTTCTCTGCACTACACATTGATCAAGATCAGGATTCTGAAATTGATCCTCATATTGATGTTTTCCTGAACAAAATTGCTAATCACCATATTGTTCAGTTTCCTAGCAACCACATTCTGAAGGGACTAGTTCCTTTGGAGAGACTATTTGACAAAAATGATGTGGCAGTGAAAGTTAAAGGATGAACTGATGATGTTGATGTAACTAAATGCAACATTGGTACAGAGAAGGATCCAAAAATTTTCAAATTGTCGAGCAGTCTATCAATGGAACAAAGGGTTGAATATGCTAAGCTATTAAAAGAATTTGTGGATGCATTTTCTTGGACACATGAAGATCTCAGAACATATGATACAAGAATAATTGAGCATAAGATCCCATTCAAGGAAGGGGCCAAACCATTTAGGTAGAAGCTGAGGCAGATCAACCCCATGCTGCTGCCTATCATGGAGAAAGAGGTAAAGAAGATTTTGGATTCTCAAATTATTGTTCCTTTAAGGTATTCTGAATGGCTGGCTGACTTGGTCCCACTGAGAAACAAGAGTGGAGAAATCAAACTTTGTGTCGATTTCAGAAAGCTAAACATAAGCTCCAAGAAGGAAAACTACCCCTTGCCAAAGATGGAACATATATTGCAGAGGGTGACAGGTGCATCAAGGATCTCCATGATTTATGGATTTTATGGATACAATCATATATCTCTCCTACCTGAAGATAGAGAAAAGACAACCTTCACCACTCCTTGGGGCACATTCATGTATGCCAAAATGCCCTTTGGATTGATGAACGCAGGAGAAACCTTCCAACGAGCCATGGACATTGCCTTCATTGGAGAAAGAGACAAAATTGTGGCCATCTATCTGGATGACATAACCGTCTTCTCCAAATCTGATAAATGTCATTGTCAACATCTGAGAAAAGTCTTCGCGAAATGCAGAAGGTTTGGTCTCTCCCTAAATCCCAAGAATTATTCATTTTCCATGAAAGGGGGAAAATTGTTGGGGCACATTGTATCAGCTGAAGGGTTCAGAATTGATTCGAACAGGGTATAAGCCATTCAAACCTTGCCACTTCCCAGGTCTAGGAAGGAGGTTCAGTCTTTCCTGGGAAAAATTAATTTTCTGAGAAGGTTTGTTTCAAAATTTGTTGAATTGGTAAATCATATCACAACCTTTCTCAGGAACGGGAATGAATTAAAATGGACCGTTGAGCCCAGAGAATCCTTGAACCAAATCAAAAAATCATTGACTAAGGCACATGTGTTGATTAGTCTTGATTATTCCAAGAATTTTATGATTTTTTCCTTTGCTTCATTTGATACAGTGGTAGTTGTTTTACTACAAAAGAGTGATGCAGGGTTGGAGCAACCTATTTCCTTTTTCAGTAGAGAACTAAGAGACACAGAGGTCAGATATGACATCATGGAGAAGCAATCCTACGCTTTGGTGAAATCCCTCAAAGATTTCAGAGTCTATGTTCTTCATTCAAAAACCATTCCATATGTTCCTTCAGCTTCTGTGAAGGATATTCTCATTCAACCTTACATAGATGGAAGAAGGAGCAAGTGGATTGCCAAAATCCTTGAATTCTATCTAGAAATAAATCCCACCAAACTAGTTAAAGGCCAAGGTTTAGCCAAGAGATTGGTTGAATATAATTGTAAAGATTTGGGGGTTAACTTCATCAACACTTGCTTAGAAAATCAACAAGCTGAGTTGTCTGATAAAATTTCTCAGGACAACCCTCCATTGGTAGGATGCGCTTGGTACAAAGACATTATATATTTCCTACAAGAGTTAAAGCCCC
>JASDQU010010629.1:7204-23677 GCA_032191745.1 Picea mariana | reverse complement strand
CGGATTCCGGAGCCCCCCCGCCTTTCTACCTTTAAGTGGAGGGGGGGGGGGTCCGGAATCGAGGGCGCACCTCTTCAAGGTCGTGATTGAAGCGCCTGGATCAACGACATGCAGGGTGATTCCGGACCCCCCCCGTCTTTCTACCTTTAAGCGGAGGGGGGGGGGGTCTAGAATCAGAGGTGGATCTCTCCAATGGATGTGATTCAAGCACCCAGATCAATGGCGCACAGATAGCTTGGTCATCCTCTGTCCTTCTGCATTTAACCAACGTGGGCCCCTTCCCTGTCATGAAGTCTTTTGTGCCATCTTTTCTCTTCCTGGCCGTGCGATGAGGCTTGCGCCTTCTAGCCCCTTCCTCAGCCTCCGACATCTGCCCATCCCCCCTCTTCTGGTCCATGTGGTCCCTCTCCCCTCTCATCTTCCACTTACCGCTTTCCAGGTGTCCCGCTCTTTTCCATGTCAGCCTCCCACTCATATCTCAGCTCCTGCCCCCTCCTCCTATTATCTTCCACCATGTGTCTCCCTCTGTCGTCCCTCTCATGCCTCACCCCTCTTATCACACCCTCATGGTATTAGTGCCACCACTCCCGTTATGTGCCCCATCCCTCGGACTGGCCCCTCCCCGCCTATCCATCAGGCCATTCAACTGATCTAGGTGGCACTGCAGGAGGCCTTCCACATCCCAAAAGTGCTGAGTTGGCCAGGTCATCCTCAATCCCCATGAAGCAGTTATTGAGGTAGTTGGTGGTGGTTAGACATCAGCTCCGCCATAATGGGAAAGTCCGGTGACGAATTAAAGGCACGTCGATTCACCCACAAAACTTTCAGAGAGTCTGATTGCGTCCGCCGAAGTTGCATGATCATTCAAAGATTGCAGCTGCAGATTGTCAGAAGCCATGCAGACGCAATGTGTTTAATGCAACGTCTTGATTTTGTTGATATTCTTGTTTTGAGTATATGAAGGCGTTTTCACCATTTTTGTATCCATCGATGGTTGAGCAGAGCTCCTGGTTGTAAATCTTTAATGAAGTAATGATATTCTGGCTATGTATGAACTTTTGAGACTTCTTTCCTTATGAATGCCAGTTTCTTTTACATCTTTGTTATACTGTGTTAGAACGGCTTGGAATTGGAGGATCCAGTCGAGGTGCAGCTGTTATAGGATGATGTTGTAATGGATCACTGTAATGGTTGTGTTGTTTCTAATCGGTTCTTGTGACCTTCCCAGCGCTGAGTGACTTGGAATTAGAGGATCCAGTCAAGTCTCCTCTCAGTTTCTTGAGACCCTGAACCAAGCTGACCTTGCATTCAGAGTCTTTCTTCTGCAAACTGCTGAAATCCTGTCACCCAAAGCTGTTTGTTCACCTTTCTTACTAATTCTTCCACCTGCTCACCGTTTAATCAACCCACTGGCTGAAGTTAGGATTCCAGACCTCCTTTTTTCTTTACGTACTAGATCGAGTCCCCGAGTTAGAGTGATATCTCCTCGAGTCTCTACCCATTTGATTTCCCTTTTATCAAACCGTGACATAAAAACTGATGGGTGTTGGGCTCTACTTCTGCAAGCAATCCAGGAGTGACTTCCAATGCTAACAGCTACCTTGTGTGTTTGTTCACCTACCTGAAATCTTTGTTCACGAGCATGCATGTCGAGTGAACACAACAGTAGGAAGAAAAATAAGGAAGAGGTACAGGAACTAAACAACGCATCAAAGGAAACTACACCAGATTCATCAGGAGGAAGAGGTGATGATGAAGTAGACAAAGAAGAGAATGAAGGGGAAGATGAAAAGCAGGAACATGGAGAAGTGACACCACCTAAAGACCACCTCACGGAGGATGAGACATCTAAGAAAAGAAAGGTTTCCCCAAAGAAACCCTCAACACAAAAGAAGTCACGCGCCAATAATCCACAATTACAGACTATACTTACGGTGGATGATATTGACCTTATCATTGCCGCTATATCAGATACCTCAGAGGACATTTTACAGTGCAATGAAGAAAAGCAAGATACCATGTATGATAGGATTGAGGTGGAGATGAAAGGGGTACAAAAATCCCTCTACTCGAGCCGCACAATGTATATAGTGCCATTATCGTCATCAAAAGGCATATTAGTAGGAGATGAACCTGCCTAGCTGCGTAGAATAGAAGATGCAACAGAGGCTCACCTTTGTCGTGTCCAGGAAGAAAAAGAACATGCCACAGAGGCCTTGAAGAAAGAAAATGAAGAATCGCTAGAGAAACATTGAGTTGCGAAGCAAAAGAAAAATGACCTCTAAGCAAAGTTTGCAGAGAATAGAGAACAACTCAAGAAAGAAAAAAAACAGCTTCTCACGAAGCAGATGGGAGTCAAGGAGGCAGTCACCAGAGCACTTCACTCTGTGTCAGGCATCTCACAGATAGAAGAAGACACAGTGGAAATTCAAGTGGGGAATCTCACTGGAGCTATTCAGTAGCTTCAAAAAAGAGTGGTAGAATTGGAATTGTAAGTAGTGCCAAGCACTCCACAGGAAGTGCGAGACCAGAGAGAAGAAACTGCCAGGAGCGCAGTAGAAAGAATCAAGGCATTGGCCTCAGAATGCAAACAAATAAGTGTTGGAGTTACTTCAACACACACCTAGGATTTATTTTTCCTGAGGATTTTCCTTGTTTATTAGTCATAATTACTCATTATCTAGTCTCCTATATTTTAGGAGAGAATATTCCACTTGGAGAATATTCTCTTTCAGTTGGCACTTCAGTTTGACTAGTTGAGTTGAGTTTAGATGTTGCATTGGGATCATTACCATGCTAATTTTACCTTTCCTTGGGATCATCACCAAATTGGTGCATTAGCCTTTATTCCCTGAGTTAACTCCTCACTAATATTTGTTCAGTCAGTTCACTGAAGACTAGTTGACTAGTTAACTCAACTAGGTGGCAATTCACTCCCATAACTGCCTTAGAGACTAGAATAGGTGGCAGTTTACTCCCGTAACTGCTGGTGTGTGTCCATGTCACTCTATACCACCACTATGGCTCATTAGTTATTCATGTATCCTATATCTATTGTAAATTATTCACTCTTTGAGTGTGGAATACGGTTAATGAGAATTCTTCCATTTGTTCTCTCCTTCTTCTTATTTCTCCAATTCTCTCTGCAAATGTGTGTATTATTGTTTAGCTAGATATATTTTGTGCAGGTTCAACACATTTACATGGTATCAGAGCCGAAAGACTACTAAGAAAAAGTTACACCAATTTTTTTTTGCAGGTACAAAAGATTGAAGACAACAAAAAGATGGATTATTTGCTAGAAATGCTTCTCACGCCTCATAGCTATTTGGAATGGAAGCCACAAATTATTCTTATGCAAAGATGCAGAGGCTTGTACCAAATAACTATGGAAATGGAAGTAGAGCTTGATTCTGTCGATGAGAAAAATGACTTTCTCAATAGACAAGATATGGCCATAGGATGTATCCTCTATTTTATTTCTCCCGAAATTCTCCATCAAGTATATGATGACTCACAATAATTCACGCCAAATGAATTATGGAGCATATTGGAGTTTTTATTTGAGAATAAGGATTCAGAATGCATGCAAAATGTTGACCAGATAGAGAATGTAGAAAAGCCACTGGAAGATAAATCATCTTAGTTTGAAGAGCCTTCTACACAAGTATCTACAAAAATTTATATTCCATTAATTGAAGATGATGTCTACTCCATTTCATATTTGTTTTCTAAAATTCATGTGGAATATATATGGCATGCATCTCAAGAGTCACATGCAGATACTTTTACATGCACAATGCATTCATCTTAGGAGACAAAAAGGGAGCCGCGTACATCAGACTCAATTTTGATATTTTATTATTACAATTTAGAGAAAAAAAATTGGATATTTGAATTCCTCTCTGGAAAAAATCCAATTTCAAAAAAAAACTCGTCTGAAACGGAGTCCGGAAATTGAAGTTATGATTATTTTAAAATCAATAAAATTTCATCATTTTTCTGAAAACGGCTGCACGGTTTTCAAAATTTCAGCCAAACTTTATTTGGATATTTTTAATTGCAAGAAGAAAAAGTGGATATCAGTGGAAATATAAACGATGCATCTACTTCATCATATCCATGCAAACATCTACATCTTCAACAAAATCTTCAATGAGCACAAACTTGCACAGTTATGAGGTCTTCTTGGAGTGAAGACACAATTGCTTAACAACTGTTTTTTTGTTCCTTCTCATTTTTTATTTTTTATGCATTGTAATTTGAGGGGGGGGGGTGGTGGGGTGTTTCCCATGAGGTTTTCCCTCTTTCCCCACTTTATTTCAATGTATCTTTTCCCACTGATGGTGTGTGTCTAGATCACTCTAGACCACCACTATGGCTCAATAGTTATTCATGTATCCTATATCTATTGTAAATTATTCACTCTTTGAGTGTGGAATACGGTTAGTGAGAATTCTTCCATTCTTTCTCTCCTTCTTCTTCTTTCTCTAATTCTCTCTGCAAATGTGTGTATTATTGTTTAGCTAGGTCTATTCTGTGAAAGTTCAAAACATTTACACTTAGCAGTCAAAGTGCACAAACCTATGAGCGCCTTGCAGAGGACCCAGAACTAAGGACATTGGAGTCACAACTTCAAGAGGAAAAACAACTAGCAACGATAGTACAAGCACAATTGAAGCTACTGTCAGCAGTCGAAAAAATGAAAAGGTCACAAGAACAATGCATTGTTCAACAATAGGTCCATGCCATCTAGATTAAAGTCATGGAAGTGACCCAGAGGCTCCAGCCAGTGCAAGACGAATCTTGCACACTTTTTGAGGAGATAGATGGACAAGGAGCACATCTAGAACAAGTAGTCACCATAGTGGAACAATGCTTCAAAGAACCGGTCACAGAGAAAGTCATTCAAGAGTTCATCGAGAAGGAGGCTCTGGTGAAGCAACAAGTTGAGGCATCTCAAGCCAAGCTCGAGCCATTCGAAGCAAAGTTGCACAGACCAGAGTGACTCAGGGCGAGTCACAAGTGACTGTTGGGGGCCTGTTGGCCCTTGACCAAGTTTTGGAGAACCTTGGTCATATTTGACCATTTTTGGGACTTCGATAGGTTAATCAAAGGTAGAGCACCCAGGCGAATCGAAAATCGCGGGATCTCGCCCCCTTTTACGAGATTTTTGGGTTTAGGGTTTATGTAACGGGCATGGGATGTCGACCCATGGGTTTTACCCATGTTTAGGCCTCATTTGTAATGTATAAATAGATATCCAGGCAATGTAAGAAGAGGCCAGTGTACTAAGTGTGAATAGTTGTGAATGATTTGTGCATACTGTGTGTTAAGACTTGGAGAGCTAAGTGCAAGTGATTGTAAGAAGCATTTGTGCTGGTACCTAGCTTGGGGAAGGAGGATCTCAGGAGGTGCGTGCAAATATCCTGTCCTATGCGGAGTGGTTTCTGTAGCTCTGTGCATGTATGAATATTGAGAGAAGATAATAAAGAAGAAGAAGAGTTGGTGGATGTAGCCCCACACAGGGGTGAACCACGTATATCTTGTGTTATGGTTTCTTTGTGTAGTATGGTTGATGTGTTATTGATGTAATTTATACTTAGTGCTGTAATATTTATGTTAAATGCTTCTGATATAGTATCTTAGTGCGTATGTTGTAAATGAATGTTAGATTTTCTTTGATGCTATGTGTTGAATGGATAAATATTCTTAGATCTTGTTGAATACTGCGTTGTTCTGTAATTAGGGTTTTGAATTGCGATGTAGATAAGGGTAAAAGATAATGAATGTTAATTGCTAAGTGCTCTGTTAAGCATTTTGATCACAGATCTGTGTCCCAGCTAGGTTGTAGACACTTGAGTCCTACAACCACCCCTGCCTCTACCTTGTGTGAGACTTCATCTGCTTTGCAGGTGTTGCCGAAAGGGCCGATAGTTAGGGTTTTGTTGGTGCATTGTTGAAGCATTGAACCCTGGGTCTTCCCCTGTGCCAACACTCTATTACAATAATTATCAAGACAAATACTTCTCATTCCTTCAACTCCTATTTATACTAAATCTATCTACCAAAAGAAAAACCTAGAGGAAGATCTTTCTAGAAGAAGAAGCTTCTATTAGGTCTTCTTACATTTGACTTGTTCTCCTTATTACTAGGCCTTATTTAATATTGGCCTTTATTACATGGAAAATATATTATTCTACCTATGTGAGGAGTTAGGGAGGTTAAGTCCCTAACAATTAACTTCATTTTTCAAACTATAAATATCTTGTTCTAAATTATTGTAGGGACAATTGCTATCTAGATTGTTTTTCTTATAAAAAGTAGAATTAATAGGTGCGAAATAACAAATTTATATATACATCTTAGCATTGATGTCTGAAATTTCTATCCAATGTATAGATTGAGAGGGTCATTCTTATGAAGTTGAATGTGAGGAGAAGCACTCTTTCTAATATAACAAGCTATGTCTCCTATCCCCCTACGATAGGACTTTTTGTTCCATGTCGACCACAAGACAAATCCTTCTATGTTAGGGACCTTAGAGTCTTCATGTTCCCAAGTTTAAATTAGAAAAATAATATCAATATCACTTGGGATGCAACTTATCATAGTACCTTTGTGCCATGGAAATCCACAAAATTTCCAAAAAGGGATCTCAAGTGTCCCAAATTCCTATTTATCATTATCCTTCTGGTCTCTATCCCTACCAATATCTTTTCAATCTCTAATTATTTCCCATTTTCCTTCTTTCCTAGCTTCTTTTACCTTTTGAACTTCTTTCCTTAATTCAACTTGGTCTTCAAGAATGATGTCTTCATTTATAAATATTCCTCACCCTTTTATGCTAAGAAATTTTCTGATTATTATATATTTATGGTCATTACAACTTACTTTGACACAGATCAACCTATATTTATGATCAATTATTTTTCCTAGTCTCTTTGCTTCTATGAAGCAACTTGTTTCAATTTGTTATTTATTTTTTAATTCTTCTTTCAATATTGCTAGAGTATCTTCTGCTTGTTGTTCCTTTATACCAAAAATATGAGGTTCAAGAATATTTTATTACGTTCATGGTCTATTTAGATTAGCTTATTCATTTTATCTTTTGTGGGTTTTATATCCAATTTGTTTTCTTGATTATTGAGGATCAAATTGTTGGTTAGTTTTTCATCTAGCTCTTTAATCCTATCTCTCAAGTTGCAATTTTCTTCAACCTCTCCTTCTTGAGTTGATTTTTTTTGTCTTTCCATTTCTTGAATCCTATCCTCCATTGTCTGCAATTGACTCTTAAACCCTAAAAATCTATCCTCTATCTGAGTTTGAATCGTGTCTTCAAAGAGACTTATTTTTTTGTCAAGCATTGCCTCTAGCTATATTTGGAGTTTTACATCTCTTTCTTCACTCCTTTTTTCTAATGATTCTAACTTTATTTGTAGTTTGACATCTCTTTATTCTATCCTTTTTTCTAATGATTCCATATATTTGTAAANATATGTAACCTTAGACTAGAATGGAATATTCCGAAAGAAAGAGAAACCCTAAATATATGTGTGAAAACCATAGAAGACAAGCCGACCTAGAAGAATAAATAATATTAGAATATTATCTTCTACAAAGATAAGTCAGCTCCAGAGGAAAAATATAAAAATAAAATATAATTACTAGAAAGTTAGGTCAGCCTAGCCAGAAAATTCACTAGATAGATTAATATAAATAGAGGACATTTTAGCTCATTTGTACACCCAGCCAGAGCGCAAGTCTTCTGGAGAGTTGCAGTTGCAGCTGCAACTACAACTATAAGGAGGAATAAGGGAGAATGGTCATCTCTTGGTCTTGGTATCTCTCTAAGTGATATTCTTGGTGATATTATTGGTGAAACTCTTGGCGATATTCTTGGCTATACTCTTGGTGATATTCTTTCTAAGTATGGCGCAAGTTTGAGAGAGTAGTGCAACTTCAGTTGCTTCAATCGTGTATGGTACTTGTTCTGTGGATATGGAGACTCTCTCTCTTGTATGCTACCCTTCGATAAGTAGCGCTCTACTTGTCTTGAGTTATTGTTGTAGTTAGCAGCTAGGTTTTATTTGTTGGTTCTAGTATGGCTTTCCAAAATAATGCTGTCAAAGGTTTATAAAATGCTCATGGGTGGATTTGTGCCTATGGATGGGTGACAATAGATATATTTTCTATGGTGAAAATGAGCACATCATTTTTTTAATAGGTTATAGGCCCACAATAACTTCAGAAAATCTAACCACTAGAAGGTAGATTGGGAAATTCATTATCAAGCTCGTTATAGCACTAGTTGCAGTTGTAGTTGCAGTAAGGTTTTACAAGACAACAAACCCTAACCCTTTTTTTTGGGAACATAAAGTGAAGTGTTTGGCATATTTCTTTGACATCCTAGTGTTACCTAGCCTAGCACACCTCTTGGCACCCTCAACTAGCAAAAACGTCAGGTTTGAGTTTTTGGTCAATGTTGCGCCTCTTTTGTCACCTTAGTGAGCAAAATAGAGGTTCTTGCAAGCTTAGTTGGGTTTGCTAAGCAGGACAACTGTAAGGAAAAGGGTTAGAGAAAGAAATATAAAAGAAAAACTAAGAATTAAACTAAGAAATAAAACAACAACTAAATTAATGAACATAGGGACATAAGGACAAAAGAAACAATGAGACCCATGTCACCAATGATAAGGCTGATATTAGTGAAAGAAAACACTGAGAAGAAAGAGGACTTTGAGTCCCTTCTTCCTCCAAGGGAGGGCTCTTGGACTAAGCTCTTCTTACAACTTTGAAAATGAAAATGAAAATGGTCAAAGAATTCTTTGCTAATCCACTCAAGGGGTGAGATGGATTGCCCAATGCAATGGTGCAAGTATACTCTTGGTAAGGATAGAGGATCCCTCAAGAGAATAATGGCAGCATAACTTGCTATGAATTCCTTGAAAAATGAAGTGTATCCATGGCCTTTTTATAGCATTCCTTTGAGGTATTGTCCAACTAGTTTGTAGTGTGTAAAGAGGCTAATTAGGGAATTTCTAGGTCTTTGACCAGCCACCCAGTCGAATCTAGTCTTTATTTGAGTGTCAAATCAACTTGGAAGCTGAACCAGAAGTGGGTGGGAGGCCGACCACTCTCATAAATGCGTCGTTTCTCAGGTGCACAGCTTTTTGCGACAACAGTCGCGCATCATGCACATGTGCGTGAATCTTGCATTTATGTTTTGCGCATGTGCGCACGCACCCTGTGTCTTCTTAGCGCCCTTTAATTTTTGCACTAGTTGTATAGTTTTTGACCCTTTGGGAATGATTTTGTGTTAATTCGGGTCCTTGGGTGACCCCATAAGTGTTTGTTGATGATGAATTCTTATAACCATTTGTGGATGAAATTTCAGTGATAATAGATGCCCCCTGATGGATGAGGTTAGGAGCATACGTATAGCCAAAATCCATCATTGTTTCTTCTAATGAGAGTGTTGTTGTAAGAGAGAGTGATAGTGGGATTTTCAAGAGTTACTTGTTGGAGGGAGAAGGGAACCTGTAGAACTCGACCTTCCATAAGGTGTGTAAAAATAAACTGTGTACAAACGAGGCAGGCATGCCCCATGCTCGTGTCATGTAACTCAAAAGAGGAATGAAGTGTTGATGTAGACAAATGCAGTGCCCTCGGGGGCAGTCGTGATAAGGGAAAAAGACAATTCTGTGGAGGACCATGCTCTGAATAGTAGGCAGTGAGATCTGTAAGAAGTATCACGGATTCTGTAGGCATTGATAGCCTAGCCGAGTTTAGAGGTCTTCGGCGAATATAAGAAATAACTGCAATAGTCGCAATGTAAGACCCACTGTAACATGAGAAAGTGTTGACGTCGAATGTTATGGGGGTCAATGACAGTAGGGAGAAATTGTGGATCTCCCTGTGCCATCCGAGATCTCTCATTGGATAGGTAATGAGAATCAAGATACTGTCGCCCTTCTGGAAAACTATACTGATGTCGACAAAAAGGGGGACGCGACTCCCAAAAGAAAAGGGCTTCATGAAATTTACGAGGTGAGGTTAGGAATTGGAGGAGGTACATGGTCGTAGTCAAGATGTATGGAGTCTCAAGATTTCCCTTGGTTGGGGGTATATGTGAAGTATAAGTGGTCATAACTGTTCAACTAAGTCGAGTGTCAGGGGGACAACAAGACGTGGGATAGGTTGTGCCAGAGGCGGGACAAAGTGAACAAACTCAGAGGGCAGAGGTAAGTGGCCTGTGGGATACTCAGAGGATATGGATGATGTCAATAAGGGTAGATGATAAGGAGTGCCCCAACCAAGGGCGACATGGGTTGCGTTTTCCAAAAAGGGGGAATAAGGTCGCCAAAGGTGACGACAAAACAAGTAATGTAAATGCTGGAAACAAAGGAATTTGTACAATAAATAAAAAATAATTTGGGATAAGTGTACAAATACAGAAACGGGTGCCCCAATGTAACACGGTTGGCCCAGGTAGGGCATAATTTTCTAGGAGAACTGGTGGAGGGTGGGGGCCCCATGGGTGGGTTTCTGTATGAGGTAGGTGAAATGAAGGGAAATTTGCAGATGGGCAAACTGATTGTGGATGAAATGGAGGGTTCATGATACTGCAGAGGTGCAGTCAAAAATAGGACCTTGAAGAGATAATCTAGGAGTCCGGTGGGAAAGCTAGCAAAATGAGGAGAATGAGTATGTGGCTGATTTGCGACAGAATGTAAGACTATTGGGACTCCCATCCCTAAAGGTTTGAAAAATAACATGAGTGTCAATGTGAAAAAGGGTGATATGAATGGGACAACTCATGTGGGTAAGAGTGCTACCGGGTGACAGTACCGAAGATGCGAATGGAGGTGTTGGTACTGCAGAGCCGGAGATGGGGATCCTAGAGGCAAATGTCAGAGGATGTGACTAGAGATGCAAGTGAGATTCAGAGGGAATGACTACATGCCAGTGCTGAGTATATACCTGAAGGGGTTGTGTTGATGTATGATGACCAAGTAATTGCACACATGAAAACCAAATACTCGACATGAACAATATCTGAAGAGAATAGAACATATGAGCATTTATTTGAGAATTTTGAATATGCGTATGCATACTTGGTCGGGGTATGAAAAAATGCTGTCCCAGGGGCTCAGGATGAAAAGAGGCCTGGAGACTGTCGTGATGTAGATGTCAGGATGCTAATCCTGTGGCTAAAGACGTATCGGGGAATGGACACCCGGAGCTCCCGGAATGGTGAGTGGAAGTTTGGCGAAAAGGCCTATATATAGCTATAGGGCTCACATTTCCACCTCATTTGTACTTGCTGCTATAGTGACTGGACGAGAAGTATTCATAGGAGATTTGGAGATTCCAGGAGGATGAGGCATCCGATAGAGGACCAACGAGCTTTAGGTTAGTAGTCAGATCATCCTGCATAGAAGTAGGGTTTCCATTTTTGGGCAAGGCCTGTACGGAGGGCTGTACAAGGGGTTTTATGGGTGTGGACCCCCACGTGCGCGAGCGATCTGGAAGTATGCGAGCACAAGTGCACGCTTGCCCACCTGATAGGTGCACATGGGGACGCCTGTAAGGGAAGCAAAGGCGCACATTATGTGCATGCCTACTAGATAAACAACCGTGCTTGTGTGCGCAGCTGTGTATTGGACAGGTGCGCTTTGATGCGCGCCTGCATTTGTGATAGGGGCGCATGAAGGCGCCCCTGTAGGATGGACAGGCGCGCCTGTGGAGTGGACAGGCACGCCTGAGTGCATGCCTATGGAGTGGATAGGCGTGCATATGTGCATTCCTATGGAGTGAACAGGCGCACATGTGTGTGCACCTGTGGGTTAAACAGTCGCACCTTGGAGGCAAGGTTGACGGGTGTAAAACTTATCTTTTTGATGTTGTTTATGGTCCATGTGGCTGACCTAGGACTGTTTTATGTGGCTTCAGGTGATATTTTTGCACGATGTCAGTTGGATGGCGAGAGTGGGATTGGTATCAGCTGAGAGATGCTGGTTTGATGACCTAGGTGCTGGGCCATCACATGCTCCTCAGACGGATGCCGGAGTAGATTTTGAGGAAATTCTCCACCGCCTAGAGGTGGTGCTATAGGGTGTGCCTGAGGGCATGTGGTTGTGTATCTAGAATGAGGGTATCCTGGAGCAGTGTGTGGGGGTTCCGCCGCCGTGGCGGGCCGTGGTATGACGAGCAGCAGTAACAGATGCTGCTATGACTAGACAGTTACCTCCCAGTCAGGAGGGGCCAGTAGTGGGTGGGGGACCACTGCCTGAGGGAGGGGCAGGAGGTGGTTCTCTATGTATTTTTGTATATAGACTGGTGAGCCCATTTTGTACTGAGGTGCTTCATTGGCCTGTGGATACTTGTATTTTTGTATGTAAACATTTGGATGGCACTGTGGACTATCTTATATATACATGAGTATACATTTTTGAGATCTATGTGGTGTTTACATGTGTTTTGTAATGTTTGATGATGTCTAATCTATGTATATGTTGTGACAGGTTTTTGATATGTTTATGTATGTGTAGAGGTATCTTGATGTGATATATGCCAGTCTAACACAATGTTAGCTATGTTATCTGTAATTTGATTCAACTGTCTTGGAATATGTGTAAATGTAATGGAATCAAAATGTCGAGATAACAGTCTAACCTGCAGGTATTTGCGGAAGAGGCAAGGATCACAGATGTGGTACACATTGTTGAGTTGGAGAACGACTAGTTGAGAGTCGAGGAAGATGCTAAGGTGACGAATACAATGATGCTGGGCATCGACGAGGAGGCCAATGATGACAGTGTATTTGGCTTGGTTGTTGGTGGCTGAACCCAAACATATGTCACTTGAATGGAGCATTTCATGTGAGGGGGTATAGAGATCCCAAGTTGTCGAAGCGATATTTTGTGTCCAACGACTGGCACCGTCGGCGTAACTGATGTCGTAGGCCGGTGGAGGAAGCATCTGTTAATATCACAAATGATAGTTTAGACATGAGGGATGGAAAAAAAGATTAAAAATACTATAAAAGAAATAACCTAAAGTAGAACTGCTATGTTTAGGCATAAAATTTCTTTAAGTATAACCCATTGACAGGTTCTTTGAGAGAGAGGCCTTCAAGAGAGGCCAGGATGTATGTGCCTTTGGTGAGAAAATGTTGAATAATGTATGGGCCATGCCAAAGTGACTCGAATTTTCCATGACCGAGGGTATCATGAGTGATATCGTAAGCAAGGATGAGGTCGCCTTCGTGAAATGAGTGAAGGTTGACATGGCGATCAAAGGTGGCCTTTGAACGTCTTTTAGTTGCCTCATTGTTCTGTAATGAAGATCGACGATCTTCATCCAGGGACTCTAAGTTCAGCAAACACTGCTCCATCAGAGCAGTGTCGGGTAATAGCTCAATTGCGGTGCGTAAGGTGGGAATTTCTCACTCGATGGGAAGAGTGGCCTCAACTCCATGGACTAGATGAAATGGTGTGAAACCAATGGCTGTTTTCACAACTGTACGGTAATCCCATAGCGCAGAAAATAACAGATGATGCCAATTGGTCTTATGTTTATTAATCGTGCGCTGTAACATGGTCTTGAGGACCTTGTTAACTGGTTTGACCTATCCATTAGACTGAGGGTAATATGGTGAGGCAAACTCGTGGGAGAATCCTAACTGAGAAGAGAGTTCGACGAAAATCTCATTCTCGAAGTGTTTCCTGTGGTCAGAAACTAATTGGAGTGGTACTCCAAAGCGGGATATGACGTGGTTAAAGAAAAAACTCGTTGCGGTGTCAGCGGTATTGTTGAAGGTGGGCATAGCTTCCACCCATTTTGTGAAGTAATCGAGTGCGACAACAATGTATTTGTGGCCATTGTTGGAGGGGGGATTACAAGTCATGAAGTCGATGCCCCATTTAAAAAATTGGTCGGCAGTAATGACTGGGTGAAGAAGAGCAGGTGGTGCTCGGGATTTGTTGGTGTAAAGCTGACACTTCTTGCACCATTTCATGGCATGAATGCAATCGTGAAATAAGGTAGGCCAAAAGTAACTTGCTCAGATGATCTTTTGAGTAGTGGAGATTCCCGAAAGATGGCCCCCGCATGCACCGCTATGGTAGTCGTTCAAGACTCTATCAGTCTCGTCAATGGTTAAGCATCGACGAAGAATGGTGTCGACCCCTCACCGGTATAAGATGTCTCCGATGAGGATGTAGTGGGGGGCCTGGTGGAAAATATGATGATGATCATCTCGGGAAAGGTGGTTACTAAACTTTTGAGTTCGGAGGTAGACGAGGAGGTCACCATACCAAGGATCTTCTGAAGTGATGTAAAATAGGTGTTCGTCGGGAAAGTCGGTATTGATGGGGGCACTAGCTGTGTCAGAGGGAAAGGCCGTGACAAGTTCGGCGAGGATGAGGGATTTATTGCTCTTGGGTGTTGAGAATTCAATATCATACTCCTGAAGGATAACAATCCATCGAGCAAATTTGCCATTAATTTGCCAACGATTGAGCAAGTATTGCATAGGGTTGGAATCTACTACAACCTTAGTTGTGCGAAGCAGAATTTAATGACGCAGTTTATGGACTGCGAGGACAACTGTAAGGGCTAGTTTATCTTCGTGTTTATACTTTAGGGGTGGTTCTGAGAGGTTTTTACTAATGTAATAAATGACATGCTCACGATCATCATCACCGATCTGAACGAGAACTCCTGCTACTGAAACAACTAATGATGATATGTAGAGGATATAGTCGCGATTGTAGTTAGGTGCACTAATTAAAGGGGCATTGGAGAAAACCATTTTAATATCGTCAAATGATTGTTGGGCATGTTCATCCCAGTGAAATGGGATGTCATGTCATAGTAAGCGAAGGAAACCATGTGCTCGAGTGGCATAGTCCGGAACAAATCGCCGCAGGAAGTTAGCTTTTCCTTGTAGGCTCTGGAGTTGACGTAAATTTCGGGGAGGTAGAATTTCTATGATGGCTTGGAATTTGAGAGGGTCCATGGTAATATTGCTTTGGGAAATGATGAATCCAAGGAGGCACCCTATGGTGATGCAGAACACACACTTGAGGGGGTTAAAGCAGATATTGTACTGACGACACCGTTGGAAGATGATCCGTAAATCATCAAGATGTTGGGTGCATTTCTTGGATCGAGTTGTGAGGTCGTCCAAGTATGCGAGGATGATATGGGCCAGATCATGAAAAATGTATGTGATAGCCCATTGGAAAGTTGCACTGGCATTCTTTAAGAAAAAAGGCATGACATGATATGCAAAAGTACCCCAAGGAGTAGTGAATGCAGTTTTGTCCTGATCAATTAGGTGAATTTGAATTTGATTATAACCAGAGAAACCGTCCATGAAGGATAGAGCCTCATGGACTGCGCCATCGTCGATAATTTGATCGATGAAAGGCGTTGGAAATTGTCTTTGGGACATGCATGATTGAGATCATGAAAGTTCGTGCAGACGCGGATAGTGCCCTATTTTTTTTTAGTGGGTATAGGGTTGGAAACCCATGAGGTATAGGCGATGGGGTATATGAACCCAGCTGCGCATAATTTGTCAATCTTGGCTTAGATGGCCATTGCTTTGGATGGGTGTAGCGGTCATTGTTTTTGATGAACTGGTGTAATGTTGGGCCAAGTGTTGATGCAATGTTCGACGATAGAGGGATCAAGGCTAGGCATTTCTGTGTATGACCAGGCAAAAATATCCCGATATTCCTGGAAGAGGGATTTATAGGCGATGATTTCTTGAGGAGTGCAAGCGGCTCCAATAGTGATTTCCTCGACGATGCCATTTTTGATGGAAATGTCAATTTTGATGGTCAGGGAAATGTTGGCCATGTTGCCTTCTTCAAAAGCATCAGGTGTAGGAATGGGGTTGTTGAACCAGTCGATATGCCCTGATGGGATAAAATCCTTGGTTTCGACTGCGTATATGGGGTGTTGGTTAGGAGGCATGGAGACTTCCTGTGGAAAGAAGAGTGCTCAGTGGTGTAGCGCATCCCATGGGTAATCAGGGTTGTTTAACTTTTCTAGTATTTCCTCATCATAGTGGAATTGGCGGGAATACAAGGGGTCGTGAAGAGTGATATTGGTGACTATTGTCGTGTGGCTTCCCCTTGGTGATGAAGAAGTAGGGGGAACATCGCAATGGAATTGCAATGGTTTGCTCAACATAAACCAAATATCGAAGTACTGAGAAGTACCCATGGTAGTTGGATGTAAAATTTTCGTAGGGAAATGAGCAGGGGAATTGGGGGGATTTGGGGGTGAATCCTTGGATAAGTCATCCAAGAACCACAGAGGCATTTGGAGGGCCTTGGGTTTGGGATAAATGAGATGAAGAATCTCTAGTGACGAGGTAAGGTCAACCATCGATTCTGTGGGTCGTTGAAGCAGGGTCAATTGGCATTGCCTGTATTCAATGATCATAGGACACTG
>JASDQU010010628.1:78510-147856 GCA_032191745.1 Picea mariana | reverse complement strand
AACACATGATTGGTCCATGATCTCTATTTAAAGAGAATGGAGGTTCATTTACCGATGATCAATTGTCAGAAAATCTCTTGTAAAATCTCTATGTAATCTTTTTCTTTTGCATAAATAAATTGCTCTGAGTGGTCGCGTTGGTTGGGGCCATGGATGTTTCCTCGTTGCGTTTTACTACGTTAAAATATCAGTGTGTTGATCTTTGATCTGATTGTGTGAGTGGTTACTGAAGGTGTTTGTCTTCTGTTGGAGTACTTGTGTTGTTGAACAATTTGAAGTCCTTTAATTTGTCATCATAATTTTAAATACTTTATCATCATCCATCGAAAAAAAATTGTAGCTAATTTTTTCTTTTTCTATACATCATAATCCTTATAGTCATCATGATTGTCCTTAATTTAGTTATCATTATTGTCACCGTCAGTTTTTTTTTAAATTTAAAGTTATTCATCATTATCATCCTCATCGTCAATTTAAACTTATTCACTATAATATATCCAAAGACATTGTATTGAGTGATTTTATGTCCTTTATTTTGTCATCATAACTTTAAATACTCCATCATCATCCATTCAAAAATTTGATAGAATTTTTTTTCTTTTGGTATACATCATAATCATTATAGTCATCATGATCACCTCTATTTTAGTTATCATCATCCTCGTCATTATTACCATCATAATCATCATCATAATTTTCTTTAAATTTAAATTTATTCATCATTGATTTAAATGTATTCATTATAATCCATCCATCATGATTCATCCAAAATTTTTATATAACTTGGGAATTATAACTTCAAATAATCCATCATAATTCATCCAAAATTTTTATATAACTTTGTAGTCAATGATTTTAAGTCATTTATTTTGTCATGATAATTTTAAATAATTCATCATGATTCATTCAAATTTTTTTTCCATATATTATAATCTTTATAATCATCCTTAATTTAATTATTATTATCATTCTCATCATCATCATCATTTTTTATTTAAATTAAACTGGTTTACTAAACATTTTTTTTAGTCCTTTCTTTTTTATAACGACATAGTAAGACTCCACGCATAATCTTCAATTCCCATGCATATTCCATTTCGTTAAAAAAATTTATTTAAAAAATAAAAAAATTAATTATTCAAGAAACCCCCATAATTAAGTGAAACACGGAAGTAAATTTAATCTTAAAAACCATATTTAAATTACATTTATTGAATATTATTTCCTTAATTTAATTTCGTAAAATTAAACTTCACAAACAATATTTGAATATCATTTATTGATTTTTCATTTCCCTGACTTAACTTCCTAATTAAGCGCACTTAAAGTAAAATGTCAATTGCAAAAAGGAATTTATAATTAATTACTTAAAATATTCCAATTTTCAATAATATAATCTCATCTTCATTGACGTTTGGATCTGACGTCAAACATAGAAATTAAATTTCCATACACGATGGATGACGTGTGGAATGGATGTCAAAGATGTATATTACAGACGCATCATCCGAGCGTGACGTCTCTTTTTCAACCTATATATGCTTCGAAGCTGGGCTGCTCAGACATCCTGGTTTCAGTTGGCCAATTATTAGGCATCCACAAAAATCTGAAAGTGAATTGGATTCGAGATTCTCAGGCCGCCTGTAAATATACTGAAAACTGATCCTGGGCATGGTGTTATATGGAAATGAGAGCAATCCCGATGAAGAAAAGAAACCCGGCGAGGAGGTTCCTCATTCCAAATGGTTCCGCTACAATTCTCCCGTGACTCAGGTGGTTCTGATTTCGCTGGTCTGCTTCTGCTGCCCGGGCATGTTCAACGCCCTTTCTGGACTTGGGGGAAGCGGGCAGGCAAACGACCAGGCCTCGAACGACGCCAACACTGCCCTGTACGCGACGTTTGCTGTGTTCGGCATTTTGGCCGGCGGAATTTACAACGTCCTCGGCCCTCACGGGACCCTCTTCGCAGGCTGTTCCACTTATGCTCTCTATGCCGGTGCTTTTCTCTACTACAATCACTACCACAATGAGACTTTTGCTGTTATTGCAGGTGGGATTCTGGGCGTCGGAGCTGGATTGCTCTGGGCTGGACAGGGATCGATCATGACCTCGTATCCGACCGAGGACAAGAAGGGCAGATACATTTCTCTCTTCTGGAGTATATTCAATCTGGGGGGAGTCATAGGTGGCTTCGTTCCCTTTATACTGAATTATCACACAACAGCCGGGTCTGTTAGCGACGGGACCTATATAGGCTTCATGTGCTTCATGGCCTGTGGGGCTTTTCTGAGTTTGGCCTTGCTTCCACCCAGCAAAGTGGTCAGGAGCGATGGCAGCAGAGCTACACTGGTTGAGTACTCGAATGTGAGCACCGAGGCCATGGAGATTATCAAGCTATTCTTCAACTGGAAGATGCTGCTACTCTTCCCTTCTGCCTGGGCCAGCAAGTTCTGTTACACGTATCTATTCAATAACGTGAATGGTAAGATCTTTACGGTGAGGACCAGAGGGTTAAACAATGTTTCTTACTGGGGTGCTCAGATATTAGGGTCTGTGGCAATTGGGTACGTTCTTGATTTCAGCTTCCAGAGCAGGAAGAAAAGAGGGTTTCTGGGCGTGGCCATCGTTGCAGCACTGGGGACTGCAATCTGGGGAGGTGGGCTCGCCAATCAGCTGAGATATAGCAGAGATAAGCCCTTGCAGGAGCTCGATTTAAGGGACTCCGGCGCTGCTTTTGCAGGGCCATTTGTTTTATATTTTAGCTATGGATTACTGGACTCCATGTTCCAGACTCTGTGTTATTGGACGATCGCAGCTTTGGCAGATGACTCCCATACTCTGACCAGATACAGTGGATTCTACAAAGCCGTGCAGAGTGCAGGAACAGCGGTGGCCTGGCATACCGACACGCAGAATGTTTCTCTGCTGGAGGAGCTCATAATCAACTGGAGTCTTAGTACAATCAGCTACCCGTTCTTGATTATCCTTATTGCCTTGGCTGTAGATGATGGTAGGACTGCTACTGCCACTGAACCCAAAACAGTAGATGATGGTAGGACTGCTACTGCCACTGAACCCAAAACAGGCTTCCATTAACAGCATGTATCAAGCTGAAGGTAAACAGTTCTGTATCTTCACAACATCTACAGAAAGCTATGCATTGACCAATTTCTCGGAAAACAAGCGTTCCCTTGGGCAGGAACCCTTAGAAATGAATGGTTATAGATCTGGTGAAGCCTTGTTATGGTGTACTGTAGGGTTTGTTGGGTCTTTTGGTTTTTTCCTGAAAACATGTGTTGTATTTATTCTGCAAATATAGATGCGTGCTCTGTTGTATTTATTCTGCAAATATGCATGTGTGCTCTATTGGATTTAATCCCCAAAAGTATTTTACTCACTTTGCTTGAAGCTCAGAAATGCTATGCTTTGGGATACAAAGCCATCATTGTATTCCATCAAAATAGACTTTCTTCTATTTGTTTAGGGCAAGTGGATGCAATCTAGAACGTAGTTTTAAAAACCGGAATCGGTACCAGAATGAGGGTACAACCGAACGGGTAATGAATCCGTACAACCAGTTTTAATGAACCGTTTTTTATAAAATATATAAAATATTTAAATTTTAACTTCAAAAATATATTTTTAAGATTTTAAATTATGTTTCCAAAGCATTAGAAACAATTAGAGACAACATATCCAAAATATGTTTATGAATATATCAAAACTACACCAAGTGCAATATATATCTACATATTGAAACATAAATACATAATCAAGGAAGTTCTAAATGGCCTCTACAACATCAAATAACATACTAAGTTAGAGTCAGTGATATTATAGGTGGGAATGCCAATGAAAAATACAAAATAGCCATAGGGTAGACACTAGAACCGTAGATGGAAGAATCTCATAGCTCATGAGTAGTGACTTTCATTAGTCCCCCATGTCATAATCATCAAGATTGGCATCACTACCACTCCTCTCTCCTCCATCCTCCTCCTCGTCCCCTGTATCCAATGCAATCTGTGCATTTGTTGATGTGGACTCTGGAGGATGACCCCTCAAGAGGATCACCATCATCAAAAGTGACCAGCTCTAGCACTAGTTCATTAAGATCCATGTTGGTTAATGCCAACTCAATACTATTGTTCAAACCCTTATCATCAAAAAACACATCCCACATTTTTGTCTTTCTCTTCAACCACTCTTCTCTCTCCTTGTACGTAACACTGAGGTTGGTGTGCACATACACTACTAAGTCACTTGAGTGAAGGGTACATTTTTACTGGGGTCGTGACAAAAGAGTTCAACAATCAATACCACCAACATCGAGGTACATAAAGGGCTTGGTTCTCTTGATTAAATGTCACTTCCATACCCTCATACATGATAATTTTGAATGGGACCTAAAATTCTACTGAAAACTGTTAAGTCTGCTGAATTTTGAATGAGACCTAAAATTCTACTTTTCCAATATGAAATCCAATAAAGTTAAAACCACTCTCAAACATTCTGAAACAATTAATGTCACTTTTACTTATAAATAAAACCATAATGTTAAAAATTTAAGTAAAAAGATGAAAATAAAAGATAAAAAAGAATGTCACTTTTACTTATAAATTGTTTGGCATTTCAAACAGATTTTATGTAATATGAGTATAGAATAGGAAAGACGGTCACAAGAAAAGAAATAGACTCAATAGCTATGCATATAGACATTAGATATATAGTTATGGATAGTATAACCATTGATTTTAAGATAATTAAGTAACTATAATAGATGTAGAGTACTGATCACAAACATTTAGTATGATAAAGGAAAGTATTTGACCTCTCAATATGATAAAGAAAGCATTTAGCTTGTAACACAAAACTGGCATATTTCTTGCATTTGAAATTTTTGTTTTTTAAAACTTAAAACAGGTAGTGCCTGCGTTCATTGCCATCGTCACGTCTTGAAATACAGAGCTATTTCCTTTATGGCACGTTGCAATTGCATGCAACGCTTAATATCACGATGACAATGAGAGATAAACATGGAATACACATTATTCCATTTTGTTGAGGAGTGCCTAGGTAGAGTAAAGATAGGATAAATTTTATCCATTTTTTATATTTTTAAATTATGTTTCAAATCAGGGATTATTATTAGTAGCTCTAGTACAATTTAAAAAGATTTCATATAAATAGATCATGGTGAAATTTTATATCCTAGGATATTTTTCACTTGTAAATTCATTTCATAATTTGGTGTTTTAACATTTTCATGGTTTTAACTAATTTGCCTATAATTATATTTTATTTATGAATAGATTTATATGTATGTGTGAAAAAGAACATGGGTTGTTTATATTACTAATGAATTGCTATTACCACTACATACAACATTGTTAAAGTCTTCTTTTGTACGTGCATTACTCACCATTAGTTGTTGGATTAGTGTAAAAAGTTGTTGGATTAGTGTAAAAAGTATTATAAGGAATTTATATTATGAGAATATTAACAATGATTGGGGGTACACTAGTTATAAGAGGTTTGGAGGAACTTCAATGATTAATAATATTGGTGTGGAATTATACTTTAAGGGAATGAGTTTACAATGAGGAAAGCCAAACCTACACAAACTAGTTTAGAAGTCAAGAAAACCAAGCCTAATTGAACTAGCTTAGAAGTACTAAAACCTTGTGAGGCATATAATGTTGTACAATAGTATCATGTAATCTTCGTTAATAGTATTATGTGATTATCAGTTTTAATTTTTTTTTTGGAAAAAACCACTAGGAAAGGGAGTTGTTCTTTTTTGTTGTCAGGAAAAATAAATGGTTTACTTTTAGATGGAAGAAAACAAATTGTTGCCTTTGGTTATTAGATGGAAATAAGATGGGCTTGTGGTGCACCTAGCATGCATAACATACTGACACATGTGGGGCTAGCCATGTGTGGAATTTCAGGAAGATTCTAGAAGGTCCAAGACCTTATCATTGATTGAGAGTTGAGTGTGTAAACACACTAACCTTGGATGGCTATAGAACTATGTTAACTACCCGGCCACTAGGAGGAGAAAGTGTTCCATTCTTTAGAATTTTACTTGTTCCATAGTTGAGCAATGCATCTAGGAGTGGTATTTTGAGAGCATAATATAGGAGGTAGGAGAATCTATAGCATCCATTCAAGCCACAGTTTCAAAGGAAACTCCATAGTGAGTGATTCTTTCTTTGTACTTACTTTTCATAACTAAAGAAAAGAGAGCAAATCATAAGGCTCACCTTCTAGATGGGTTTTATACCCTATCAAATTTCCTAGGATACATCTTATGTTCAATTGTGTGGAAGGTGTGTATATTTTCATGTTCTTTCATTTATTTAGTTGTTTTCATAGATTTGAGCATTACACTAGTAATAATTAATTTGGGATCTATGGAAATAAATTGCATAATCTAGTATTTCATAATATTATAAGATCTATTGGGATGAATTGTTCCAATGGAACATCCACAGAAATTTACAGATCATATTGTTATCAGATTAGTTTTATTTGGGGTAGTTGTGGAAATTTGCAGTATCTAGAAGTTGGCTTAAGAAGGAAGTCACAGAACCCTAGCCATGGTAGATAATTATATTCATAAAAACCCTCGTGATGCAGTGGAAGAGAGATTTTTTAGGATGGAAAAGAAAGTTGTTCATATATCTCGTAACATGGCACTCGTCATAGTTGTGCTAACAAACAAGTTCAGGTATTTTGTGAAGGTTTCTAGGTCTAACTCAGAAGGTAGATCAAAGTGGAAATTTGGTTATAGTGAAGACCTAGAAAAGGATTCAAGAAAAGAGCTTGAGAAATAGAAACAAAGTTCATGTTCCATCACTCCTTCACAATCTCTATTTGAAATGTAAGAGAAAGTGGACATGAAACCCTATGAAGGTGAAATCGATTCTATTAAGTTGAACCATTGGTTGAAATAGTTAGAAATGTATTTTAGTGTCCATAATATAGATGAAAAGAAGAATATTTCATTTACCTAACAAAAACTAGAGGGCCACGCATTAACCTAGTGTGAAAGACACATGAAGACACTTAGGCTGGAGGGTGATCCACTAGTAACTGAGTGGGAGGATTTTAAATCCCTCATCAAGTCCTAGTTCTACCCTATTAGGTATGTAGAGGACCAATGGATCCATTGGAATCACTTCAGGAAAAGACAAGGGTAGAGTGTGAAAGAGTACACCACCGAATTCAAGGAGATGGTTATCATGTTGGTTATCTTTCCCAAGAATCCATATGTACTCCTAAAGTCTCTGTGGGGTCTACATAGTCATTTTTGAAAGAAGGTGACGTTATTCTAACCCAGGACCATTGATGAGGCATGTGTGCAAGAATAATATCTAGAGAACATAGGCCACAAGAAAGGGAAAATAAGTGGTTCTAAACATAAATATCACCAAGAAGCTTCTAAGGAGGAGAAGAAGAAGTGGAAAGGGAAAGACAAGAAGATGATATCCACTGCACATTAGTGCAAGGATCTAAAAGAACACTACAACCATTGTAATAGTGATGGTCACATTTAAGACAAATGTTGGAAGGTACATCCAAAGAACCATAAGAAGGATGCCAAGAAGATGAACCTGCTAGGGAAAGATTTAGGCAAGTTGGTAGAGAGAATATCATATGTGGATGAGAATATTGTCTACACTTTAGTGGAAAAAGAGGTGAATCTAAGTATCCTTCATCACAAGAAAGAGAAGGAGATGAAAAAAATCTTCCATATTAATATCTAGGTCAAAAAGGGTAAGCTAGATTCTCTATTCAATTCTATCTCGTAGGACAACCTCATAGCAAATTATCTAATTACCAAGCTTGGGTTGGAAGTTTATGACCATCCAAGCCCATATCCATTGCGATGGGTGAATAAGGATGTAGAAATCAAAGTCAATAAAAAGTGTAAGATCAAGTTTTCTATAAGTGCATATTTTATTGATGAAGTGGAGTTATATGTATTACCCCTTAATGTGTGTGATGTAGTGTTTGGAATCCCCTACATGTATATGAGGGATGAAATATTCATGCAAAGAGTAAACCAATATTTCCTGATAAAGGATGGAAAGTCTTTCATCTTCAATGCACACAAAGGCAAGTCAAATATCTCTCTAGTATGTGCTAACAAAGACAAAAACTTGATTAGTTATAGTAATAAGTGTGTATTTCTTTTCTTAAGAAAGAATTAGCCAAGGTAGGAATTGGTAGGAGTAAAGGAATCCTTAGAGGGATATAACAAAGAACAAAAGAAATAGTTGGAGGAGTTGTTGAAAGCATAGTAGGGTGTGTTCCAAGAGCCTAAAGGACCTCCAAGGAGGAAATTGGAGCATGTGTTACAGTGGTTTCCTGAATCCACATTACCAAACATTGGGTTGTATAGAGATTATGTTCTAGAAACATACGGAGTGAAGAAACACTTGAGGTAGCTATTGGAGTAGGGAGCTATTCGACCAATCCCCTCACCAAGTGGGTAAAATATCATCATAGCACCCAAGAAGGATGGGACTCGGTGAATGTATATCAACTACAAATATTTGAACAAGATCACACTCAAGAATTGGTACCATCCTCCTAGGATTTATGATTTGTTAGATCAATTTTAGCAAGCCAAGTACTTCATCAAGTTGGATCTCAAATTGGGATACCACTAGGTATGTGTTAAAAAAAATGCCTAGAAAACTGCCTTCAAAGCAAGGCAAGGTCCGTATGAATTGTTAGTCGTGCCTTTTGGTTTATGTAATGAAATAAATGCATTTATGTGGTTGATGATGATGTATTGTGTCCCTATTTAGATTCATTTGTAATAGTGTATTTGAATGACATATTGGTTTATAGCTATACCTGGGAGGAGCACAACTCACATCTCATGCAGGTGTTAGAGACTTTGAAAAAACATAAATTTATATAAAACCTCATGAAATGTGAGTTTTCTTAGCAATCATTAGTGTATTTGGGGTATTTGATCGATGGAGGAGAACTCAAGATAGATCCTGCAAAGACGGGGGTCATCATGAGGTGGCTAGTTCCTACTAGTGTCATTGAATTTAGGATATTTTTTGGGGAAACACAATACCTACAAAATTTCATAGCATATTTTTAAATAGTAGTTGCACCACTAAATTTCATAAGAGCGAGTGGTAATATTTTCTAGTGGGGAAAGAATCAGTAGAAATATTTCAATGAGCCAAAACAAAAAATGATTCAAACACCAAATTTCGCATTTCCTAACTTGCAAAAGTATTTTGAAGTGGAGATAGGTGCAAGTGGGTATGCTATGGGAGAATATTTTATGCAAGGAGGTAAGATAGTATGATATTACTTTGAGATGTTTCATCGGGGAGTTTTGAACTAACCTACATAAGATAAGAAACTCTATGCCCTGGTTCAAGATGCTAAAAAGTGAAAGAACTATATAATTGGAAAGGAAACAATTATACACACTAATCACCATCCATTTCACTATTTGCAGGTCGAGAGTTGTTAGAATGCTGAGAGGGTAGGGGTGAATTAGTATGAGCACTTTTACCACTTTTAACCACAAAATATATTCTTCAACTTTATCAACAATATTCAACATTTTATCATCAAAGTATCATCTATGATTGCATTCAATATATCATGAGCATATAATTATAAGAAGCATCACATAAACAACATCACATTAAATACAGAGTACACCAAATTTTACATGGAAACCCAAATGGGAGAAAACCACATATTGTTTTCTTATCTATCGAATACATTCATTGGAAGCACCAAATTCCCAATTCTCCAGCTACAATTGGAAGGAGGCTACAACCACCTATTTATAGGCTCCAACCTGAAGGAAGATACAACTCCCTGAATTCTTTAGCTCCAACTAGAAGGAGACTACAACCTCCTTATTCTCAGGCTCCAACTTGAAGGAAGCTCCAACTCCCTTTTTTCTCTGGCACCAACAGGAAGGAGGATACAACCCCCTTTCCTTGCCCTTCTTACCACCCATAAATAAAAGTGTATACCAAACTGTCTCTACCACAAGCATAGCCACCGTCACTTCCACTGTCACTGTCACTGTCACTACCAATTTCATTGTCACTTCCATTGTCACATCAACCTATAACCTATGAACCTGTCATTGTATTGAACCTGTCACTATCACCAACCTGTCACTGTCACCAACCTGTCACTCTCATTGATACAAAACCATATTGTCGATCACCAAGAACACCTCTCAACCAGATGCTCAAACATCACCAAAGCATGCCTCTACCAAGTATGTACCAAGATGACAAACATATCATCACAATATATGTATCTCAACCATGTATGAAACCTGTAACATACAATGTTCCAAACCTGTAACATACAATGTTCCAAACCTGTACCATACCATGTATCAACCATGTACATCAATACCTATACCATTTACCAAATCGTGCATCAATCATGTACCAAAAACTATACCATACCATGTATCAACTATGATCATGCATCAAACCTGTACCATACCACCAACCATGTACCAACATGTACCATAAATAATGTACTATGAGATGTGACTCAACCATATACCATATCACACATGATATGTGTCAATCATCCCATATAGCATGTACCATAAGATATCAACGATGAAGTTCTTCAACAAAGTATCAAAGCATGTACCAAGATCACCAACAAGTTCCTCTAACAATGCATCGTATCCTCATCAAGATATGTATCTCAACCATGTGCCAAACCATGCATCAAACCATGAACCATAACATCACCAAGATGTGTCTCATCATGTAGTAACATCACCAAGCATGTACCATAACCTCATCAAGATAAGCATCTAAACCATGTACCAAACATGTGCCATCCTCTATAAGCTATGTACCTCAAACATATGTCATATTACTCATGATATGCCTCAACCATATACTAAAAGATATTCCATAAACCATGCACCATAACATCACCAAAATATACCTCAACATGTACCATACCATCACCAAGATATAACCTTCAAAACATGCATATAAACATACCTTTAATCATGTAGAAACCTTGTTGCATCATCATACCTTGCTGCGGCCTGGAACAAGCATCCCCTTTACTTTACTTTATCCTCGCTACCTCATATTCGTCAATAGATCAAGTGTTCACTTAGATAGATATTCAATGAACTTGAGTGTAAGAATGAGAGACTCTTGATGTGTATTTATACTCTTCCATGTAACCTCTTTTAAACCACTTTAACATTAATTAATTTATTGTTGTAACCACCTTACCCTTAATTAATTTCTTATTACAACTATTTTACCCTTTATCTGTTTTACTCTTTTTCCTAATTTTAGGGTAATAACCATTTTACCCTTTTTCCTAATTTTAGGGTAATAACCATTTTACCATTTTTCCTAATTTTAGGGTCATAATTGTTTTACCTTTTTTTTCTAATTTTAGGTTCATAATTGTTTTACCCTTTTTCCTAACTTTAGGGTCATAAATGTTTTACCCTTTTTCCTCATTTAGGGTCATAATTGTTTTACCCTTTTTCTTAATTTTAGGGTCAACCTATACTTTCTTGTTACAACCACTTTTCCCTTAATTAATGACTTTGTAACTGTTTATGGATTCTTAACCATTCTTTGGGGATTCCAACTTCATGAGGCCATAACTAATCAACTGTGAGGAACCATGTGGCATACCACGTACCATTGAAAAAAAAATGATGAGAACTATCTATCCATGAGTATGTTATATGCATTTACATTGTCCTTCACATTAAAATTCCTCAAACAACTTTGGGTTCCACAAACACACCTTTGAGGTCTCTTGTAGAATTCATCAATTACACCTGTCTCTCGGAATTCTTCTAGGGATGACATCAATCAAGTTGCTGAAAATATCGACCATAAAAATAAAACCAATTGTCCAATGATCAACTAATTATCTGACGATATCGTCCACATCTCTAGGGCTTCCATACTTCTCCAAGGGTTGACTTGATCACATATCTGGGTATTCCTGACTTCTCCAAGGGTTGACATCAATCTCCAAGGGTTGACATTAATGACAACCAATTGTCCAAACCAACTTTCCAACAATCTCCCCCTTTGGCATTGATGTAAACACTCATGCTCATATGAAAACACATGCTCATCCTCCCCCTATGACCATCACTCCCCTTGTCTCCATGCCATTTTTCTTATCTCTCCCCCTTTGACATTAATGGAAAATGGTATCTCTCTTTTGCTCTGCTTCCCCTATCTTCATGCTTCTGATCTTTCTCTTTGTCTCCATGCCTCTGTTCTTTCTCTCTGCATTCATGCCTTTGTTCTTTTCTCTCTGATGACATTATGGGAAAAAGGATAACTCCCCCTATTGGTATGTCTCCCCATGTCTACATGATTCTAATCTTTCTTTCATGATCTCTTTGTATGAAAATTTCTCTCCCCTTGAATTCTCCACAAGATATAGAACAATATGGGACTTCCTACATACTCTTCATTTCCTCTCTTCTGATGATTCTTGTCCATTGGTGCTTTCTCTTGTAATTCTATGACATATGTAAAAATCATTCAAAATTTCTTGGCTTTAAATATTCATGGCCTGTCATGTTCACTATTTCGACATCAATGACCATATTGTTCAACAATATCCCTCTGATGATATTGCTTCTTTTGAAGGTTTCTCTTTCCCTGTTCTTCTATACCTTTCAATGCTTGTTTTCTTGTGACCAACTGATTTCATTTGTCCATTGATTCCACTGATTCCAATTGTAAATATGTTTTTTCATATATCTATCTAGACCTTCCAATAATATCATAAATCTATCTATGTCCATATGTTATAAGTTTTCCATAAATCTACTACTCAATTGTCCACAATATTGACCCATCTGTCACTATACTATTACGAAGGATTCTTTGTTGTAACTGGTCATTACATATTCCCATTTCTTAGACTGAATAAAATATGACCACTGATCTGCAATTTATCCTTGAACCTGTAATAAATATATCCATATCTAGAGTCTTCCATATAATCATGAATCTCTACCTGAAAAGTGTAACAGTAATATTCCTCTGATATCTACATGGGAATACTACTTCTCAATCGATCAATATGCCATTCTATAATTTTACTATCGGACTTCTATGAATCTATCTATGCAAACATTTCAAACTTCTCAAAGGATGGTTCTTTTATCTGTATTAGCTATTGCATAAACTCCCCCTATTCAATATTCATATTTACTAGGAGTATCCAAGCCAGATGGATCAAAACAATAGAGGAATCTTCCCTAAAATAGAGTAATCTTCATCTTTGTCTGTAGACATATAATCTCTCTATACTCTAACTTCTTCCTTTTTTCATGTGGATTCATTATGATCTTGCAATACAATTCCTGAGAGTACAATCTCTTGGGCCTATTCTTTGTTCACATGCTCTTCTTTTCTTTCTCCCACTATTGCAAATCCTATGATCTTTGGGACCTTTTCTTTATTCACATGCTCTTCTTGTATTTCTTTTCTTCTCCAACCTTCATGTATCTAACATCAATGTTTTCATTCATGGTGGGATATATCATGCTTCTACAATTCTGAGCTATGCGACCATAATTGTGACATTTGTAACATTCAATATTGTAGGGAACCACATAAGCATTCCTTGCTTGAACATTTCTACCATATGCTCTGCAATCTACAACCTTATGTACAAAATTAGTACCAATAAAATAATGACCATAAAAGAAACTTTCATACCTGGGAGTGAATTATCTTCTTTGTGGTGCAATCCTTTTGAATTCATGCCTAGGTTGATCACGATCTTCTCTTTGTTGATTCCTTCATCATGATTGAATGTTCTTTGTTGCTTGAATGTGGAAGGTCTTATTGAATGTATATCTCTATTATACTCATTCTTCTTTGATTCTTGTTGACCACGATTCCTTCCTTTGAGTACTTCTGCATAACTCTTACCATTTTCTTCATTCTTCCTTTCTAGCAACCTGGAGTGCTTCTCTTCAAATTTCTTTACTGATGATGTGGATGTTTCTCTCTCTTCAACGTTCTTGCTGATCTTGAAGATTTTAACTCTCAATGTGACAACTTATTCTTCAAGCTTCTCAACCTCTTCTTCTTTCTTCAGTATCTAAATCTTCATGACTTCTTCCGTTGTTTTGGCTTCTTCAAGTTGGATCTTCAATGAGATGATTTCTTCTTCAATTGTTCTTTCTTGTTGACTAAATTCTACTTCAAGTTGGTTTAAATCCTTAGATATTTCCTTGAGATGATCTATCAAAATATTCTCTCTCTTCTTTGCTTCCTTTCTTTGCGCTACTATTTTGGCTTCCAAACAATCTTTCTCTTCTATTTGAATTTTGTATGTTTCTTCAATCCTTATGGCTTATTCTATTTGGAATTTTAGATTCACAATCATCTATTGAATTTCTTGCATCATAATACCTTGCTTCAACCTGGAACAAGCATCCTCTTTACTTTACCTCATCCTCGCTACCTCATATTCGCCAATAGATCGAGTGTTCACTTAGATATATATTCAATGAACTTGTGTGTAAGAATGAGAAACTCTTTATGTGTATTTATATTCTTCCATGTAACTGATTTTCAACACTTTACCATTAATTAATTTCTTGGTGTAAGCACTTTACCCTTAATTAATTTCTTGTTACAATTGTTTTACCCTTTAACTATTTTAACATTTTTCCTAATTTTAGGGTAATAATTGTTTTACCCTTTTTCCTGTCATAATTGTTTTACCTTTTTTTTCTAATTTTAGGGTCATAACTATTTTACCCTTTTTCCTAATTTTAGCATCATAACCGTTTTACCCTTTTTCCTCATTTTAGGGTCATAGCCGTTTCTCTTTTTCTTAATTTCAGGGTCAAACTGTACTTTCTTGTTACAACCATTTTTCCCTTAATTAATGACTTTGTAACTGTTTAAGGCTTATTAACAATTCTTCGGGGCTTCCAACTTCATGAGGCCATAACTCCTCAACCGTGAGGAGCCACATGGTGTACCACCTATCATTGGAAACGACATGATGAGAACTATCCATCCATGAGTATGTTACCTGCATTTACCTTGTCCTTCACATTCAAATTCGTCAAACAACTTTGGGTTCCACAACCACACCTTCGAGGCTACTTGTAGACTTTGTCAATTACACTAGTCTCTCGAACTTCTTCTAGGGATGACATCAATCAAATTACCGACAATATCAACCATACAAATGAAAACCAATTGTCCAATGATCAACCAATTGTCCAACGATCTCATACACATCTCTAGGGCTTCCATACTTTTCCAAGGGTTGACTCAATCACATCTCTAGGCCTTCCAAACTTCTCCAAGGGTTGGCATCTATCTCCAAGGGTTGACATCAATGACAACCAACTATCCAAACAAAATTTCCAACAATCTCCCCCTTTCCCATTGATGGAAACACTAATGGAATGCATTGATGGCAACACTCATGCTCATATACATACTCATGCTCATGCTCCCCCTGTGACCATCACTCCCCCAGTCTCCATGTCATTTATCATATCTCTTCCCCTTTGACATCAATGGAAAAGGGTATGTCTCTATGGGGTTTCTCCCCTTGTATTCATGATTCTGATCTTTCTCTCTATCTCCATGCCTTTGTTCTTTCTCTCTGTATTCATTCCTTTGTTCTGTTCTCTCAGATGAAATTATGGGAAAAAGGATAAATCCCTCTATCTATATGTCTCCCCCATGTCTACATGCTTCTAATATTTTTTTCTTGATCTCTTTGTCTAAAAATTTATCTTCCTTTGACTTCTATGCAAGATGTAGAACAATACGAGACTTCTTGTAACTTTCTATATACTCTTCTTTTCCTCTCTTCATGTGCTTCTTGTCCATTGGTGATTCATCTTGTAATTCTATGACATACATATAAAGCATTCAAAATTTCTTGAATTTAAATCTTCATTCCCTATCATGTTCATTGGTTAGACATCAATGACCACACTGTTCAACAATGTCCCTCTGATGATATAGCTTCTAGTGGAGGTTTCTCTTTCCATTTTTTTCTATGTCTTTCACTACTTGTTTTCTTGTGACCAAATGATTTCATTTGTCCACTGATTCCAATTCTAAATATGTTATGTCGTATATCTATCTAGACTTTCCAATGATCTCATAAATCCATATTTGTCCATATGTTATAAGTTATACATAACTATGCTACTCAACTATCCACAATGATGACCCATCTATCACTGTACTATTATGAAGGCTTCTTTGTTGTAATTGATCATTGCATATTCATGTTTCTTAGATTGAATCAAATATGTACACTAATTTTCAATTTATCCTTGAACCTATAACAAATATATCCATGTATGGAGTCTCCCATATAATCATGAATCTCTTCCTGAAAAGTGTATCAATGATACTCCTCTGATATCTGCATTGGAATATTGTTTCTCAATCGAACAAGTTTTCATTTTGTACTTCTGCTATCTGATTGCTTTGAATATGTCTCTGCAAACATTTCAAACTGATCGAATGATGGTTCTTTGATATGTAGTAGCTACTTTATAGACTCACCAGGTATTCAATATTCATATTTATTGGGAGTCTCCAAGTCAAATGGCTCAAAACAATGGAGGAATCCGCCCTAATATGGAGTAATGTTCCTCTTTGTTTGTAGACTCATCATCTCTTTGTACATTGACTTCCTCCTTTTTTCGTGTGGATTCATTATGATCTTACACTACAATTCATGAGAGTACAATCTCTTGGGCTTGTTCTTGGTTCACCTTCTCTTCTTTTCTCTCTCGCACTACTACAAATATTGTGATCTCTGGGACCTATTCTTTATTTACTTTCTCTTCTTGTCTTTATTTTCTTCTCCAAACCTTCATGTATCTGACATCGATGTTTTCTTTCATTGTGGGATCTATCATGCTTCTATTATTCTGAGCTATGTGACCATAATTGTGGCGTTAGTAACATTCAAGATTGTGGGGAGCCACATAAGAATTCCTTGCTTGAACATTTATACCATATACTCTGCAATCTATGGCCTTATGTCCAAAGTTAGTACAAATAAAACAATGACCATAAAAGAAAATTTCATACGTGGGAGTGAATGATCTTCTTTACGGTGCATTCCTTCTTAATCCATGCTTCAATTGATCACAATCTTCTCCTCTGTCGATTCCTTCATCATGATTGAAGCTTCTTTGTTGATTGAATGTGGAAGGTCTTATTGAAGATGTATCTCTATTATACTCATTCTTATTTTATTCTTGTTGACCATGATTCCTTCCTTTGAGTACTTCTGCATAACTCTTATCTTTTTCTTCATTCTTTCTTTCTATAACCCTAGAGTTCTTCTCTTCAACTTCCTTTACTGATGATGTGGATGTTTCTCTCTCTTCAACGTTCTTGCTGATCTTGGTGATTTTAAATCTCAATGTGAAAACTTCTTCTTGAAGCTTCTCAACCTCTTCTTATTTTTTCATTATCTGAATCTCCATGAATTCTTCCGCTCTCTTTTCTTATTCAAGATGGATCTTAAAAGAGATGATTTCTTCTTAAATTATTTTTCTTGTTGACTGAATTCTACTTCAATATAGTTTAAATCCTTAGATATTTCCTTGAGATGATCTGTCAAAATATACTCTCTATTCTATGCTTCCTTTCTTTGTACTACTATTTTGACATCCAAACATTGCTTCTCTTCTATTTGACTTTTCTATGTTTCTTCAATACTTTTGGCTTCTTTTGTTTGGAATTTTATGCTCATAATCATCTATTGGACTTTTTCTGGGATTTGAAAACATTCCTTTAGCTTGATCAATTCTTCTCTAAGAGAATTGTTTTCCTCTCTTTCTTTCTTAAGTTCATCTAACACACTGATTAATTATGCTTAAAGATCTAGTATGCCTTCTTCACAATATTATTCTTTTGGACCTTTTTGACATGATGAACATATTTCTTCTTGTTCTCTTCTTGCATATTCTTAAGCATTCTATGGATTTGTGATGGGAGACTTCTCAAAGTAGATTTTATGTATCTTATCCCAGAGTTCTTTAGCTGATGAATATTTTCCAACTTTCTCTCTTACTGGATCAAGTAATCCTTCCTAGATGAAATCCATTGCTATTTTGGTGATTCTTTTCAATTCCTTCTTGGTTGCAATCTTCAGTTTCTTTGTAGTGGTGTATCCTGTGAAAACAAATTTCCAAACATCATACTCGTGTTTGTGTAAAGACACTTTCATTTTTGTGCTCCACATTTCATATCTATGACCACTTTTACCATCAAACCATGGTACACAAAACATAGCGTACTCCATGATATTCCTTCCAATGGTTAATTTTTTTCATAAAGGAACCTGCTTTGATTCTAATTGTTGGAATACTGAGAGGGAGGCAGGGTGAATTGGTATGAGCAATTTTACCACTTTTAACCACAATATATATTCTTCAACTTGATCAACATTATTCAATAGTTTATCATCAATGTATCATCTATTATTGCATTCAATATATCATAAGCATATAATCATAAGCAAAATCACATCAAATACACAATACACCATAGTTTACTTGGAAACCAAAATGGGGGAAACCAAAGAATTCTTTCTTATATATTGTCAAGAATACATTCATTGGAAGCACCAAATTCCCGATTCTCAAGCTACAACTAGAAGGAGTCTACAACCCCCTATTTACAGGATCCAACCTGAAGGAAGCTACAACTCCCTTAATTATCTAGCTCCAACTAGAAGGAGGGTAAAACCCCCTGATTCTCAGGCTCCAACCTAAAGGAAGCTCCAACTCCCTGTGTTGTCCGACACCAACCAAAAGGAGGCTACAACCCCCTTTTGTTTTGCCCCTCCTGCCACCCTAAAATACAAGTGTAGACCAAACTGTAAATACCACAGTCACAACCATTGTCACTGCCACTATCACATCAAAATGTAACTTGTCAACCTGTCATTGTATCCAACCTGTCAGTATCACCAACCTGTTACTTTCACCAACTTGTTACTTTCACCAACCTGTCACTCTCATTGATACAAAACCATATCCTCTAGCACCTCTCAACCAAATGATCAAACATCACCAAAACATATCTCTACCAAGCATGTACCAAAATAAAAAAATATCATCACAATGTATCGAACCTGTTGGTGAAGGAAGTCACTCCTAGATTGCAGCAGGAGCAGAGCCCGATGCCCATCAGTTTATGTCACGATTTGTTTAATGTGGTGATCGAATGGAAGTTAACTCAGAACGATGTGGTTCTAAATCCGAAACTAGGCCAGGCACGCATGGGCAAGTGAGGTCTTAGATAACTTTAGACAGTGAGTTGTAGTAAGGGTGAGTAAGGGGAAGAATTGTATCAGAGAGATGCAAGGTTCTGTCATAAACATCCGGTTTCTAACAGACTGTAGAAGAAGACATCCGAACGCAAGATCTTCTCACATTTGAACGCAAAAAACTAGAGAATACAATAATGCAACAATAAATCCTTTATCATAACATCGTCGCAATAATTCACATGAATCAGTCGTTCACGAACTCTCTTAGTATAAGATGAAAACTAGACGGAGTGAGAAGACTGTTTGTCATTAAACAAGAAATCTTACATACCAATCCATAACCAGAGAACTAGAGTCTGTGCTAAAACTTTACAATCGGGAGCTCAGCTCTACCATCGATGCAAACAAAAATGGTGAAAACGCCTACATATACTCAAAACAACCACAGCAGCAAAAACAAGACGCTACATTAAAAACATTGCGTCTGCATGTCTTCTGACAGTCTGCGCATGCAGACTCTGGCCGATCGTGAACATAGACGCTATTAGATTTCGGACTGTCCTGCTGCAGATGAATCGACCAACTTTAGTCCTTTGCTGAAATTTCTTTTTATGGCGGAGATAATGCTTAGCCACCAGCAACAACCACAATAACTGCTTTCTTGGGACTAGGGACAACCTCGGTCAACTCTGCCTTATGGGACGTGGAGGTCTCCTAATGGTGCCACCTGGATCAGCCGAACGGTCTCTCTTTGAACGCTACTTCACTGGATTGCTGCGAGGGATCCCTATGACGGATGTGGACGAGGGTGTGTCAGGGGTTAAAGGCGTGAACACTGTGAAGGTGATGGAGAAGAAACGGGAGCTGTGACATCAACTGAGGAATTCCACGTGGTTTGAATAGGATAGAGGAGGAAGGAGCATGGAGTGTGGGAGTACGGGAGGAGGTGACTGGGAGTGAGAGGGACACATGGTAGGAGACGAGAGGATGACGAGCTGAGGCGGTGTCATGTGAATGGAGAGAGGGAAGTTGGACAGATGACAGGGGAAGAGGGAGGCGGTAGGTGGAGAATAGGTGGCAACGGGGAGGACGAGACCAAAGGGGACACGACAGGCAAGGGACCCCACAATAATAACACACCATTCCAGACCCCCCCTCTTTCATTAAAGACGGGATGGCAAAGGGGGACCGGAAAGGCCTGAGCATCGTTGATCTAGGTGCTCCGATCCTGACCTTTTAAGAGTTGCGCACTCGATTCTAGACCCCCCCCCCCTCCACTTAAAGGTAGAATGGCGGGGGGGCTCCGAAATCTGCTCCTGACTGTAGATATGAGCGCACAGATCCTAGCCGCCCAGATCCATGCCCCCTTTAAGTTCAATGCACTCAAGTTTCATCAATGGATGGACGGCTGAAATGACTTCGGCGCTTTCACTATGAAAATCCCGAAAGGCCCCACCTGTGGCTCAGATCTTGCGCCGCATGTCCTTCAGATGGACGGTCCCGATTCTTTCAGGATTTATGGCACCGGGGGTTCACGATGCTACGCTTCTCAAAATCTCGATTGACCAAACCACGAAAGCACGGATGTATGCCGCGTGTCCTCCAGAGGAACGATCGAGATGGCATTTGATGTTATAAGTGGGTTGCCTCCATTATCAGGCTTGCTTGACATGACCAGGTGCTAGGACCATGGGCTTAGCTTCAAAGGCGCTTATTGGCGCTTCGGGGTTCGGGGTTTCGAGATGTAAAATGACGAGGAGCTCTTACCCCTCGAATCCCCGAATGCCGACATGACATGATCGTGCACAACATTTCCTTTTGGATAGACGACCGAGATCCTTCATGAATGTATATAGACGCTACCTATAGCGCTAATCTCGGCGCAACTCCACTAACCGCAATTTCCCGCCGACCGTCGATCTGCTTTTATAGATGAATCTGGGCCATTGACAACGTAATTTCACCCGCTCACTTGATTTTCAGCTTGAAATGGGGTTTTACGTGCTACGCTTGGGCGTTCTTCATGCAACCTACAGACCTGGATGCTCTTAGGCCCAAGACAAGAAATGTCGCTAACAGAACCTATACCATAAAATGTGTCAAATGTGTACCATACCATGTATAAACCATGTACATCAATACCTGTACCATGTACCAAACCATGCATCAATCATGCACCAAAAACTGTACCATACCATGTCTGAACCATGTACCATATCATGCATCAAACTTGTACCATACCATCAACCATGTAGCAACATGTACCATGAGATGTGCCTCAACAATATACCATATCACTCATGATATGTTTCAATCATACCATATAGCATGTACCATAAGATATCAACAATGAAGTGCCTCAAAAAAGTACCAAAGCATGTACCAAGATCACCAACAAGTGCCTCTAACAATGCATCATATCATCATCAAGATATGTGCCTCAACCATGTGCCAAACCATGAATCAAACCATGAACCATAACATCATGAAGATGTTTCTCATCATCTACTAACATCACCAAGTATGTACCATAACCTCACATAAGCTATGTACCTCAAACATGTGTCATATCACTCATGATATGCCTCAACCATATACCAAAATATATTCCCTAAACCATGCACCATAACATCACCAAAAGATACCTCAACATGTACCATACCATCACCAAGATATAACCTTCAAAACATGCATATAACCTTGTTGTATCATCATACCTTGCTGCAACCTGGAGCAAGCATCCCTTTTACTTTACCTCATCCTCACTACCTCATATTTGTCAATAGATCAAGTGTTCACTTAGATATATATTCAATGAACTCATGTGTAAGAATGATATACTCTAGTTGATTTGTGTTTATACTTTTCCGTGTAACTTATTTTCAACCACTTTACCATTAATTAATTTCTTATTGTAACCACTTTACCCTTAATTTAGCTCTTGTTACAATTGTTTTACCCTTTAACTTTTTTACCCTTTTTCCTAATTTTAGTGTAATGATTGTTTTACCCTTTTGCCTAATTTTAGGGTCATAATTGTTTTACCTTTTTTTCTAATTTTAAGGTCATAATTGTTTTACCCTTTTTCCTAACTTTAGGGTCATAACTGTTTTACCCTTTTTCTTAATTTTAGGGTCAACCTGTACTTTCTTGTTACAACCACTTTTCCCTTAATTAATGACTTTGTAATTGTTTATGGATTCTTCACCATTCTTCGAGGCTTGCAAATTCATGAGGCTATAACTCCTCAACCGTGATGTACCACATGATGTACCACCTACCGTTGAAAACAACATGACGAGAACCATCCATCCATGCGTATGTTACATGCATTTACATTGTCCTTCATGTTAAAATTCCTCAGACAACTTTGGGTTTCACAACCACACCTTTGGGGATTCTTGTAGACTTTGTCAATTACACCTGTCTCTCAGATTCTACAGATGACATCAATCAACTTACCAACAATCTCAACCATGCAAATGACAACCAACTGTACAATGATCAACCAATTTTCCAACGATCTTGTCCACATATCTGGGGCTTCTAGACTTCTCCAAGGGTTGACTTGATCACATCTCTTAGTCTTCCAGACTTCTCCAAGGGTTGACATCAATGACAACCAATTTTCCAAACCAACTGTACAACAAGAGTAAGCTACAACAAACTAGACATTACAAGTGGATGGGATTTTTGCAACAATTTCATCTAGTCATCAAGTGTAAGAAGGGAAGCATTAATAACTTGGTGGAAATTATTTCAATGCCACACAGATCCAAGATTACAGATTTGGGGATTCTTATGCACATGGATCTTTTACCCATGATGCATACAAAGAGGCATACAAAGAAGATAATGAATTTAAAGAGGTTTTTCAATAGCTACAGGGCTATATTTGTGTATAAGAAGGTGACGGTAAGGGTGACTATCATCTCCAAAATAGGATACACTACAAGCTAGACATGATCTGTGTTCCTAATGGTAAAATATTGCATCTTATAAAAGAGGCTCACACCTCCAAGGTTGTAGGACATTTTGGTGTTGTGAAGAGATTTACTAACTTACAAAGGTATGTGTATTGGCCCAAAAGGAAAGAAGATGTAGCTTCGTATATTAGAGGATGCATGCATCGTTTTACTGGCAAGACTAATAATAGGAATCAAGGTCTATTGTATCCCTTACTTATACCCACTCAACCTTGGGAAATAATTTCGATGGATTTTTGTGGGTGGTTTTCTAACAACTAAGAAGGTACATGACTATATATTTGTGGTATTTGACAAGCTCAACAAGATGTGCATTTGTGTCCCTTGTAAAAATATCATCAAAGTTCAAGAAGTAGAAAAAATGTTCTTTGAACAGGTTTGGGTGAACTTTGGGATACCAAGGAGCATCATCTTAAACAAGGATACCAAATTTCTCAGTGCCTTTTGGAATACACTTTGGGAGAATATGGACGTGAATTTGAAGAGATATACAACATTCCATCCATAGAGAGATGGGTTGACATAAGTATTCAATGTGAAATTAGTACAACTTTTGAGGGGTTACAAACAGAAGAATCCAAATATCTATGATGAAAATCTGATCTACATTCAACACTCTTATAATAGATCAATCCATGCTTCTACTAGTAAGTCCCCTTTTGAAACTTTCTTTGCATATTTTCCACTTTCTCCCTTATATGTTGTTTATGGATAGTAAGGAGGAGTGAGGGAATACATCATGCGAGAAGCATTGAAAACAAAGAAGTTTATTGAAAATATCAATCAAATCCATTTGCAAGTACAATAGACATTGAAAATTTCGTAGGAAGGTACAAGGCCTGACATGATCACCACAAAACAAAAAAAAAATAATTCAAATTGGGAGACAGAGTTTGGCTACAATTGAATAAGGAAATATTGTAGGGTCCTGGTAAGAAGATCAAGGCTCCGCATGTAATGTCCCTGATCTGAACCCTTTGTAATTGTACAATTAGGTTGGTGAGTCATTAGTGCCAATTGTAAATGTAAATGTACATTTAGGCTGGTGAGACATTGGCACTAAGTTTTGATGTTGTGTTCACCTAAGTAGTGTGTGGATAATTGTTATCAAATACAAGTTGCAAAAATTTTGTGTTGCACACACCTGGGTAAGTGTGCACATTTCATAGTGTTGCGCGCATTTGGGTAAGTGCACGAGAATGACCTAGAAGTGTGTGTATAGTTGAGTAATATATATTTGTATATATAGATATATATGTATTGAGGTTGGAGAGCATGTGTGATTATGAGGTTGGTGAGTCAGGATGCATATAGGCCAGTGTGCCTATCCATGTAAATATAATCTCAATTATTAATATAAAATTACATCGTTACACATATACAAACTCGGATGAAAAGAGATGAGGGGATGACTCCACCGGAAAAGGGAAAAGGGGGTGAGACTTAAGTCTTAGGGAATATTTATAATATTTCCAGAAAAGTGTAATGTTGGATAATTATTTTATCCTAAGTTCCCGAGGGTAGGGAACAGGTCACCAAGTGGATTATGCTACTTCTGAAGGTGACAAGTGTCGAGTTGAAGGCATGCAATATATATTGTTTCCTTAGTGTATTTTGGTATAATCCATGATTATTCATGATTCACTTTATTTTGAGCAGAAGGGGGTCAGACTAAAAGGAAAATATGATTATTACCTTATCTGCAAAGATAAGCTTGTAAGGAGTTATGGGGATGTACTCAAAGTTTTTCTTTCGAAGAGGTAGGTTGGCAGGCTTGTGAGAAGTCTCTCTGGGTGAAATATTTGTTGTTGAAGAAGCGGGTTGTTAGAATCGTGATCATACTCTCAAGGTGAAAGTTTTGTCGAGAATTGTTACCTAGTATGTTGGTAATTAGTTGCATGGCTCGGAGACTTCCTTTCCGGCATGTTGTTGGTAACCCTAGAAGGGAAGTGGGGTAGCCGAGGGAATATTGAGAAGAGAAGGGGCACACTTCCTTGGGTGTGAAAAGTGCGTGGGGAATGAAGGAATGTAGGCTGGTTGCAGCCATGGGCACCTTGGACTGAGTAATTCTATTGAGAATCAGATCATAGCATGTCACTAAAAACCCTTTTTTCCTTGGTGGAGTTAAGCCCTAGCTTGGGGGTGACCTATTGTTGAAATATTATGAGCAATAGAGTCTATGGTTGGGAGGAACTTTTGAGTTCTACGCGCAGTTGGTGACTTCCATAAAAGATAATTGTTCTTTATGTGTTATCTTCTTTACTGTGTGCTTATTTATCTATGTTTGACAAGGGTTAATTATTGTATGTTATCACATATAAGTAGTTGTTGTTATTCCATTTAATTCTTCTTGCACATGTAAGTGTGATGCTATCATTCAGTATTGTAGTCGTGCATAAGTATGACCGTTATTATTAATCTTTCTTATTAAGTTAACCTTGTGATTTTGGTTATGAAAATTCAAGAAGAGGATTGAATGGTTGGGTGTGCAGGGAAGTAGCCTGTGTGCACAAGAGGTTGGAACTTATGTGTGTGCACAAGAAATTAGACCCTGCGCACGAGGAAATCAAAATTGGCATATGGCGTTGGGGTGGTTGTGTGCACTTTTGTGTTGTGTGATCAATATGCTGGTGCATGCAGTTGTTTTAGTTACTTCCACTGCTTCAAGATGTGTTGAAAGGATAAATTTAGTGTGGCGCAACACAATTCGAGGTTGAGTGCACTACTTCAAGTAATACTGCTCAGACTTGTTTTAGATTAGAATCTACGCATTGGACTTTTGGAGTATCATTCCTTAGTAGTACATTGGGAATTTTACATTGTGGTAATGAGAAATTTTAGAAGGTGACAATGGTACTCAGTTGGGAGAATGGCTACATTCCAGATTGGTATCAGAGAAATCTCAGAGCTTTTTGTAGTAGCATGGACCAACCTAGGTGGCTAGGGGTATTACAGATTGGTATCAAATCTATTGGTTCAACATTGGAATTGTATGGGCTTGAGGTAAAAAAAAAGCATTAGAGCTCCAATTTCAATACTGAGCCTACATGAGTTGAGTTATACCTAGGGAAAAAAAAAAAAAACAGACTGGCATGTGGTTGAATTTGGAATTTCAGTGTGGCCATGGTGTGCATTAAGTAAGAATGTGGAGATGTGTGTGCTAAATTCATGATATTACAAAATGTGACACTAGAACTGCACAGTAAATAATGGTGCATAGGTGTGCACAATAAAGGTTTGGGGTTGCGTAGAATAAAATTGTGATGCATGCACATTATTGATACACAGTGTGCATGTCAAATATTGACATTGTGCAGTGGCATGTGTTGAATATCAATATGTGCATGGGATTCATAGGAAAAGATTCTAACAAGATGGTGCAGATTTTTCATGAAGTTGTCTCATGAATTCACCTAACAAATATTGTTGTCTGCATATTTTGTAGAATTATCATCGATTAGAGAAGGATAAAATCAATGCAGAAGGTAAAAAGCATGGAAGATGCACATAGGAATTATTGTCCTGATGATGAATTCAGGGATTTGGATGTCGGTTTGGGTGTTGATGGTACATAATCCAAGGAGGAGCACATGAACTTGGAAGAAACCATAAAGGGATTTCCTAAATATGTCCAAAGTTATAAGGCCGATAATGAAAGGATTATGAGATTCAAGAAGCAACAAGATGAATTTAATGTCAAATTGATGCACAACCTAGATAGAATAAAAAAGAAAATGGATAAGGAAACATAGTCAAGTAGTTCAAGAAGTCACAGGTTTGATGATGAGAAGAGAAGAGAAGCAAGAAGTGTTGGTAGGCATCGACCTTACTCTCTAAAGCATTCTTTTAGGAAATCACACAGTAGTTCTATTCCATCTCCTATCAAAAAGCATAAGAGAAGGCCTAGGGTGGATGAGCTACAAGGATAAATGAATAAGATGAAACCTCCTACCTTTGATGATGAGAAAAAAAATGATGAATATGGAGAGACTTGGTTCCTAGTTATGAGGAAGTACTTCCAATTGCATAATTATTCTATGCAAGCATAAGGGAGAAATGTTATCTATTAGCTAAAAGGAAAATCATCAATGTGGTGGGATATGTTTGTGCAAGTGCAACACAATGATGAAAGGAAGGTTACTTGGAGGGAGTTCAAGAGGTATTTCCAAAAGAAATACTTAACCAAGTGGTACTATGACAAGAAAATGAAGGAGTTCTTCTAACTCAAGCTTGAGAGTATGACCATAGATGAGTACATAAGGATATTTTTAGATATGTCGAAATATGTCGTATTCTTAAAGGACGATCAAGTTAAAATTCAAAGGTAACTGAGCGGGTTTCCTTCATTTATCAATAACAAGATATAGTATGATGATCCCAATACATTGGAGGAAGCCATAAAGCATGCTAAGTGTCTTTATGAGCAGCAAAGGGGAAGACCGGTTTTCCAAAAGGTTTGGGAAGATAAGATGAAAAGTAAGGTGGAATAGAGGAAGAAGGGGGACAAGCCAACATTTTTTAGAAATATTGAGTAAGGAAAACCAACTATCAAGGAGCCTAGAATGTCAGAGACAGTGAGGAAAAATCCATTGCAACAATTTATTCAGTGTTGCAATTGTGGTGGAGATCATATGTGCAGTGATTTCCCTCAAAGAGGTGATAAACCTAGGACTGTTCATAATGTATATCAAGTTGCGACATTTGAGTACATGGGAAGAAATGTGCCAAGGATTTACGCATCCCTGGATAAAAATCAGGCTAAGTTTCAGTCGCACATGATCAAGGTGGAAGGTAAGATTTACCAACCCATTGTTATTTTAATTGACTCGGGAGCTAGTCATAGTTATCTAGATCCTAAGATGGTAGAAAAGTTCCAATTTTTTAGAAGCAAGCTTGGAAAATCTTGGTTGGTGCAGTTAGTTGCAGGAGCAAAAAGGAAAATTGATGAAATGGTTAAGGCATATCTAATAGATATGAATGGATTGCGCATAAAGGTTGATTTGAATATTATACCTTTGGGCTTGTATGATTTCATCATTGATATGAATTGGTTGGACGAGCACCATTTTTATGCGATTATTTGTCATCTGATCACTTTATGGGAATCATTTAGGGGTTAATAATCTGAACCACTGAATTATACCACTTTTCCCCTAAATTTGCAGTACCTTTTTGCTTGTTTCCCTTTTACATCCCGTGACTAGAAAGTGTTGGTTGTTGCTTGTCCTCTTGCAAAGGGAGATCGGTCTCTCCCTGCAAGAATGCAAGGCACGACCGGGTCAATTACTTCCTATTTAGGATTGGTTTCATGAGATGAGATTAACCCCCAAATTGTTCATGGTTTGACCTCAAGAAGCTTTTCGTATTGAGCATGGAGATGTTATCCAAACTACCCTTTGATCTTATCTCTACTATCCTATAAATAATGGGGGTCTCTCATGGGAAAAAGGGAGGAGAAAGAAGAAAGGAAACTTATTCTAAAAATTTGATTACAAAGCTTGGGCAAGGAACTTGGGAAAGGAATGTATCAACTTATTTGATTGTAAGTTGTAGTCCATTTTTCCATTAATAGAAGATGTACAAGACTTTCCTCCTTACTTGATTGTATGTAATTGTTATGATCTTTGTAGGGAATTGATATTCTTATGTTATGTCGCTAGATCTATTATCCATTTATACATGATTCATGTGATGTTATGAAAGGTTTCTTTGTGTCTCTGTGTGTGAAGATCTGTGTTGGCAAGAGAGAAGGGAATATTCGAGAATGCTAATAGATAAGGAGCATGCAGGGACAACCATCTGATCACCGGGTAAGCCTTTCATTCCATCAACTCATAGATATTTTCATGTATGATTTATATCTAGGAAAATCTATAGCTTGCATCTCTATATCATCTTAGGTTTAGGAAGAGCCTAAGGGAGGTAACTCCTACAGGGTTCATTTACCCTACAACAACCATGTTGTCTAGTACTGTTATAATAAAGCATCTACTTGCTTGGATGAGGAAGGGAACTTAATATTAGTTCAAGGAATTCCAAGGGTTGTAAATATCATAGAAGTTTCATCTTTGCAATTGAAGAAAATATACAGGAAAGGATGACAAGTATTTGTAGTGCACATGGAAGATGAATCTAAGGATAAAGTGCCAAGTGTTGAAGATCGTGCAATACTAAAAGAGTAAGAGTATGTATTTAAAGAGATAATGGGATTTCCTACGAAAATGGATATTGAATTCTCCATAAATCTTAGCTGGGAGAAACACATGTATCCAAGACTCCTTATATGATGAGTATGCCAAAACTGAAGGAGTTGCAGATGCAACTTGAAGAGCTTATGAATAAGGGGTATATATGCCCAAGTGTGTCACCTTGGGGTGCCCTAGTATTATTTGTGAAGAAGAAGGATGGTACACTGAGACTTTGTATCGACTTCAGGGAGTTGAACAATGTAATAGTAAATAACAAGTATCATTTGCCAAGGATAGATGATCTCTTTTATCAGTTGAGGGGCGCACAAATATTTTCAAAGATTGATATTAGATCTAGCTATCACCAAGTGAGAATAAAAGAGTAAGACATCAGTAAGACTGCCTTCAGAAAAAGGTGTGGTCATTATGAGTTTACAGCGGTGCCATTTGGGTTTTCAAATTCACCAATTGTCTTGATGTGTTTAATGAATCGAGTTTTCAAAAGTTACTTAGATAAGTTTGTCATTGTATTTTTGGATGACATACTTATTTACTCAAAGTCTCAAAAGGAGCATGAGGATCACTTGAGGATGGTACTGCAGGTATTGAGGGAGCATCAAATTTATGCAAAGTTGAGAAAGTGTTCATTTTATCAGTGACATATTCATTATTTGGGTCATATTATTTCTAAGGAAGGAATATTTGTGGATCCGAAAAAAAGATAAAAACCATTGAGGAATGGATGACACCAAGAAATGTCATAGAGGTAAGGTCCTTTATGGGATTGGCAGGTTATTAAAAAAGGTTTATTGAAGGCTTCTCACAGATTGTTCATCCAATTACATCTTTTCAAAAGAAAGGTGTAAAATTTGAATGGACTCTAGATTGTGCAAGGAGTTTTCAACACTTTAAGAGTTTGTTGACAAGTGAGCCAACTTTGAGAATTGTTGATAATGATGTCGAGTGCGTTGTGTGCACAGATGCATGCAAGGAAGGGATCAATGGAGTCTCGAGTCAAAATGGACATGTGGTGTGATACGAGTCAAGGAATTTGAAAGAGAATGAAAGGCTCTATGCCACTCATGACTTAGAATTGACATCCATAGTGCATGCCTTGAAGATGTGGTGGAATTATCTTATGGGTAAAAGATTTGAGCTTAGGACAGAACATAGTGTTCTGAAGTATCTATTTGGATATCCAAATTTGAATGCCAGATAAAGTCAGTGGTTAGAGTTCCGTAGTGAGTATGACTTTGACATAAATCATATCAAATGAAAAAAGAACAAGGTGATTGATGTACTCAACTGGAGGGTGCATGAGATGCATGCTATAGCCATTAGCATGTATAAATTGGTTTTGTGCGACACAATTTTAAAAGTTTCTAGGTCAGATCAACACTATGTGAACATAAATGTGACTTTACAGCAAGGTATGTTGCAACAAAATTTGGAAGGTTATGAGTTAAGAGAGGATGATAACCTCACGTATAGATGTAGATTCTATGTGTCGAATGATTAGGAGTTGAAGAGCCTGATATTATCAGAAATGCATGAGGTTCATCATGTTGGACATCCAGTTTACTAGAAGACAATTGTCGTAGTCAATAATCTATACTTTTGGCTAGGTATGAAAAATGAAGTTGTTGATTTTATTGCTAAATTTATGCATCAAATATGTCAGAAGGTCAAGGATAAGAAAAAACATCCAGCAGGGGAAGTGGGAATTTATTACAATGGAATTCATAACTAAGTTTCATAGCAATGTTAAGAAACATGATTCTATTGTGGTGGTGTTGGAAAATCTTACGAAACCTGCCCATTTTATTCCAGTGAAGTTAACACACAAGGAAACAAAAAATTCTGAGATATACATGCAAGAAATTTCCAAGCTGCATGGTGTACCTAAGACAATTGTGTCTGACAAGATTCCAAGTTCACCTAATTTTTTTTGAAAGGGATATTCAAAGGATTTGGAACAAGTCTGAAATTTAGCACAACATATCACCCTAAGTCAGATGGACAAATAGAGAGGGTAAATCAAGTGATTGAAGATATGCTCAGGATGTATGTGATGGATAAGCCATCAAAATGGGAAACTACCTTCACTTGTTATAGTTTTCTTGAAACAATGGGTATCCAACATATTTAAAGACGATCCCATGTGAAGCAATTTATGGTAGAAAGTGAAACACGCCAGTGAGTTGGGACAACCTAGCAAATCGTGGAGTAGTTGGGATAGAGCTGCTTTGAGAAATGCAGGAGAAGATGGTAAATATCAGGTAGAATTTAAAGGTTTCCAAGGATAGGAAGAAAAGATGTGTAGATAAAGGAAGAACCCACAGAGATTTTAAAGTGGGTGATCACGAGTTTTTGAAAGTGAAGTCCAGGCGTAGTTACTTGAAGCTGGGAAATTGTTCTAAGTTAGCAACACTCTATTGTGGGCCATTCGAAATCCTAGAGATGATTGGTCATGTCGCATATGTGCTTTCATTTCCTGCATCCTTGTGTATTCATAATCTTTTCCACGTGTCATTGATTAAGAAGTATGTACCTGATGCTAATCATATTATTGATTGGAACGTGGTTTAGGTGGAGATAGAAGGAAATTTTCAAGTGCAACCAGTTTGCATATTGGATTGGAAAATCCAGTAGCTTTGGAATCGAGCCATGGAGCTAGGAAAGGTCCAATGGACTTGGTACGGTCCTGAGGATGCAACTTGGGAGCACAAGGATGATACGTGGATAGAGTATCCACATGTTTTTGAAGAGTTTTGAAATTTTGTATGTGCGTGTGTATATGATGCACTAAGGACAATGAATAAATATGGGGAAGGGGAATGTAATTTCCCTGATCTGAACCCTTTGTAATTGTACATATAGGCTGGTAAGTCAGTGGTACCAATTGTAAACATAAATGTACATTTAGGCTGCTGAGTCGTTGGCACTAAGTTTTGATGTTGCGCGCACTAGGGTAAGTCTGCATGAATGGCCTAGAAGTGCACGTGGAGATGAGTTATATATATGTGTATATATGGCCATAGATGTATTGAGGCTGGAGAGCCTCTGTGATTACGAGGTTGGTGAGTCAAGACACAGGTAGGATAGTGCGCATATACATGTAAATATAATCTTAGTTATTAATATAATATTACATCTCCATGTGTAGAGAGACGAGGATCTGACTCCACTAGAAAAGGGAAAAGGGGGTGATACTTAAGTCTTAGGGAATATTTTATAATATTTTTGGAAAAGTGTAATGTTGGATAATTATTTTATCCTAAGTTCTTGAGGGTAGGAAATGAGTCCCCAAGTGGCTTATGCTACTTCTAAAGGTGACAAGTGTCTATTTGAAGGAATGCAATATATATTGCTGGCCTTAGTGTATTCTGGGATAATCCATGACTATTCATGATTCTCTTTTTGGGGAGAAGAAGGGGGTCGGAGTTGTAGTGTTGTAATAAGAGTTTTTCTATCGAAGAGGTGGGAATATTGGAATGAGAAATTCTATTGAGAATCAAGCCATAGCCCATCACTAGGAACCCTTTTTTCTCTGGTGGAGTTAAGCCCCAACTCAGAGGTGACCTTTTTCTAAAATATTATGAGCAACAAAGTCTATGGCTAGGAGGAATGTCTTAGTTCTGGGTGCAGTTGGTGACTTGCATAAAAGATATGTGTTATTTATGTGTTGTCTTGTTTATGGTGTGCTCACTTATCTATGTTTTACATGGGTTAATTCTTGTATTTTATCGCATATAAGTAGTTGTTGTTATTTTGTTTAATGTTGCTTGCACATGCAAGTGCGATGTTGTCATTCAATATTGTAGTCGTGCATAAGTATGATAGTTATTGTTAGTCTTTCTTGTTAAGTTAACCTTTTGATTTGGGTTATGAGTCTTCAAGAAGAGGATTGAATGGCTAGGTGCATAGGAAAGTAGCCTGTGTGCGCAAGAGGCTGGAACTTATGTGTGCACGCAGGAAATTAGACCTCATGCATCAGGAAATCAAAATTGGCATATGACGCAATGGTGGTTGTGTGCATTGTTGTGCTCTATGATCAATATGTGGGTGTGCGCAGTTGTTTTAGTTAATTTTTCTGCTTAAAGTTGTGTTTAAAGGAGAAATTTAGTGTGGCGCAACTTAGTTTGAAGTTGAGCACACTACTTCCAGTAATACTTCATAGATTTGTGTTTAGAGTAGAATCTATGCAATGGAATTTTGGAGTACCATTACTCAGTAGTATGTTCGGAATGTTACATTATGTTAACGAGAAATGTTACAAGGTGGTAATAGTACACAGTTGGGAGATTGGGTACATTACAGATTGGTATCAGAGAAATCTCAAAGCATTTTGTAGTAGCATGACCCCGCCTTGGTGGCTAGGGATGTTACACCCCAGTATGGACCTTTTGAGGTATTGGAGAAGGTGGACGATAACACATACATAATCATTCCACCCCCATACATGTGCACTTACTCAATAGTGAATGTAGAGAATATAAAAATCTATGAGCCTTCCATATTGGATTAGGAAACTAACACTACAAGGAGAACACCTTGTAGGAAATATTTTTACGGAACCTCCCCAAAGAATCTATCCCTTCTCTATTTATAACAGAGGTTATTAGCAAAAGAAATTGGCTAGAGGTTTTTGCAAAGGTTTTTACATCGACACGCCTAAATTGTACAAACACACTGGTGTGCTCACTAACATAATTCCCCAATGCATAACTAATAAACTACACTGATAAACATTATTAATATAAAATGTTAAAATATTTTTTTTTAAATAAAATTAAATGCATGTCTGTGCTCCATGATAAGTTGAGAGCTCAGGTGCATGTATAAAGGATGAAATGGATTAGGTAATTAGAATAATTGGTTATTCAATAAAAAAGTTTAATTTATAAAACCAAAAAATGTTTCCCATTGCACTTAAAAAACCCAACCACCCGAGTGCATATACAATAGTGGTGCACCAAATAACAATAATAGTGTGCTTAATAGTAATATAGCATTTATTTTTTAATATATATCCAAAAATCCAATCAGTGCAATACGCATATTACCACGCACCATTGTGTCTTACACTATGGCCCACCATGTTAGGGTAAAATAAAAGGAGCATACCGGTACTACATAATGCATTGATTCATCTTACTATCGAGTGCACCACAATAGGGTAAAATTTAAAAAAAAAAAATACCAAACTTAATTTCATTATTACATTTCCTTCTCTGATTCAAACCACTCACAAAATAATTAATGCTCACCCTCCTTCTATGGTCGCTCCATTTGTAATTCTCTACATTGTTTCTTCCTCAATTTGATAGCTTCGTCTATAGATTCTATATATTTTCCAATTTTGGAAAATAGTGCACATATTTTCATTTTCTGTATGGGCCATCCATGCCTCCTCAAGTGAGAAGACACCAAGTAAATTGTTTGTTAGATCCTTATTTTAATTTTTTTCCATATTAAAATTTAAAATTGGGCTTAAATTTGGTATTTAAAAAAAATGAATTTTGCATGGTGTGCTTCATGCATCTGTCTCACCCAATACATTGTTTGTCCTATTGATTTAAAATAAGCATCGCTAGTAGTGCGTATAAAACTACACAACACACTACTAAAAACTAAGCATTGTGCGCCATAATGGGGGGTGTGCATTATGAGTGCCTCTCATATCAAAAGAGGACCCATCTTTGCAATAAACCCATTGGTGCATTCTAGAAAATAAACCACATTAGTACACCTCATGAAATTGAACATCATGTGACTCGTGTGTTATAAAACACAATGCACCCCTAAAAATACACACCAGGGCTCCAAGAAAAATGGAGCACCAAACTTACCAATGTAAATAAAAATGCGTATCATTTTAGAAGAGGCACCACAAACAAGTGTGTTATACAGAATAACCCGCATTGATGCATCACATCACACTACACATAAAAAATTAGCATAGTAGTGCATTTAATGACTAAGGTATCAATGGTGCACCAAATAACATGGAGAACCAAACTTACCAATATGCATTAATGGTGTGTATCATTTTAGATGATGCACCAAAAACCAATGTGTTATATAGAATAACCCACACTACTGCACCACACATCACAATGTTAGCATATCAATGCTTTTAATGAATAATGTAGCACCGATGCGCCAAACAACATAGAGCACTGTGAAAATTGTTAACTTACTGATGTAAATTAATGGTGCATATAAATTTATACGAGGCACCACAAACCAATGCATTATAGGGAATAACCCACACCAGTGAAAAACATCACACCACATATATAAAAAGTAGCATACCGATGTGTTTAATAACCAAGGTAGCATCGATGCGCCAAATAACATGGGGCAACATGAAGATGGTCGTGCTTTTTTTTATACGTTAAAGTGGTTTTATTACGATGTGTATGATCTATTCTTTTTCTATGTTAAAGTGTTTTTTTTTACAGTGTGTATGATCTATTCAAGGCACACTGGTTACTTTACCACATCTTTTAATTTCATTGTTTTATAAATTAAAAATGGTTATATATGTGTGTCTTTTATAACTTCAATTTGTTTTATCTATATATGTGTGTGTATTTTATAATTTCAATTTGTTTTATCTATATGTGTGTGTGCCTAAAAATAATTGTATGTGAATCAGAGATGGCGATGATGAGCGCATGAATAGGATAAGCAATAACAAGTTGACATGTACACTTTGGTATATGAGTGGGATGCTAGAGAGAAGGAGAGGGAGAGGACCCCTCACCCTATTGCATGGAAGACTCATTTCCTTTTGATGAATTTTAGCCTTCTCAAGTTTTGTGAGGAGGATACATCCCTCAGGGGGGACTATTGATTTTTATAGCATTTGATCCATCATTGGGATCATGCTCAATAGACATTCAAGGTTGTTGTCAATCTATGGTATCATCCCACACATGAGGATATTTTTTTTATCATTGAGTTGTCTAAGAGGGTGGAGGTTTGGACCCAGTTCCCTAATCTATCGCTCGACACTGAAAGAGAGAGCCAGTTGGCATATGTGTAGAGATATTCCAGTCAAGACATTGTTTCAATTGCATACTTCTATATTGATGGCACGGTTGGTTGTGGATAGATGCATTTTGTGAAGAGGAGGTTAGGTTCCTGTCCCTTATTATCATGGCACTGACACACTTTATGTATTAAGGGTAGTGCATTAGTTGTTCATTGATGCACTATGTAGATAGTTTATTTTAGGGTCCCCCACTGATTATGTGGTCAAAGATATTTTTTCATTATTTTTTCTTTTTCATTGGATCGTTGTTGCTCTATTTTTTATGGGAGGTTATTTTTCCCATTTGCATTAGAGTTGTTTACATTATTTTTTGAAAGTTTCCATGTCACACAACATATAGTACCCTACTTCCCTCCTAGGCCTACAATTGATTCCCATATGCACGTGTAGGTGCAGTTGTTTCCCAAGAGAGGCCAACCAAAGTGGTTATGTACTCTAGTCTGTAGAGAGATATGTCATTTTTTGCTAGACAGGAAAATCTTGTGCTTGATCTTGTACAATACCCATACATGGGGATGGATTGGAGAGGATGTCCAAAAATCCTATTTATTCAATATGAGCCACCATATGATACAGGTGATATTTTTGTTATGTTTTGATAAATCTAATTGCATATTTTTTTGTCTTATTTAATGCACATGTAATTTATTGTAACATTTTGTTTCAATTATCTAATTATTATTGTCTATTGTTTTGCAAATATTTGCACATATGTTGGGGAAAATCCTCCCCAGTAGAATTACGATATGGATGAGGTAGTTCAATATCCTCTAGTACAAAGACTTGACATGCCACACAAGTCGGATCAAAGAGTCCAAAATGAGGCGGAAGATCACATATGTGGTCTGATTTCCAGGTAAGGATTGGTACCTATACACGTTTGAGAGATATTACGGGTACCAAATTTATCTAACATTTGGGAAATCCTTTCTCATGACATGAAAATATTGATGCATCATGTTGTCGATCCCTCAACCTCATCCATAGGTTTATGGTTTCTCCTCATTCCAATTCATACGGGTCATCTTTTGAGGATGATCCTCCTAATCCTCCACTGCATGATTCTCCACATCCTAGTCCTCCACCAAACTAAAAGACACCACCACCTACTCCTCCTCCTCCTCCACATGTGTCACCAGTTGCACCATCCACCAATCCTCCTCCTTCTCCTCTGCATGTGTTGTGAACTCCACCATCCATCTATCCTCCTATTCGTCCTCCTCCTCCTCCACATGATCCTACTAGAGATATATATCATACTCTACTTTTTTCATTGTTATCTAAGATGGGTATTGATACACCCTCTACCTTTGGTAGCATAGGAACTAATGCCTCTGGCTCTAGTGGTGGACCTAGCTAGTACTGGTACTTGACATTTATATTGATTGTTGTATATTTTAATTGAGATGTATATATGACATGTTTATTTATTTTGATGAGATGTATATTTGACATGTATGTTGATATGTATATTTGATATGCATACCCCTCATGGGCGTTGTGTCTTTTCATATCATGTTGATGTTGGTGTTTTTTTATTTATAAAATGTATTATGAGTACACTAATGATTAACATTATTAATGATTTCTCTAATTTTAAATTAAATGTGAGATGCATCACTCATTTAAATTTAGAATTGACTTTAGTTTTATGAAATAATTTAATTTAGGCAGTGATTGCAAATACCTATTGTTAGTGCCAATTCTCACAAGTCATGAGCACCGAGCGCAACACACAGAAAAGGTCCATTTCGGGTCTAAAATCAAGCGAGTGGGCATTTTGTTGTCAATGGCGAGAATCCACAAATGGAGTAGATCGACGGTCATCGGGTAGGCTTGAGTCGTGGAATTGCACAAGGTATAGCGCATGGGCTCATTTCTTATCACCAAAGTCATGAAATGATTAGCCTTTTCGTGATTTCGGCTATCGGGACTTCAAAGGACAAAGGGTCGCGCTCTTCCACTGCATCAGGAATCACCGAAACCCAAAGCGCGAAATGTAAAAGCCACCTAGGAGCCTTTTGGTATTTCGGCTACCGGGACATCAAAGAACAAAGGAGTAGCTCCTCTACTGCATCGGGAATCCCTGAAACCTGAAACGTGAAATGCGAGAAGCGCCCAGAAGCCATTTCGACATATCGACTACCGAGACTTCAAAGGACAAAGGAGTCGCTCCTCCACTACATCGGGAAACATCGAAACCCGAAGCGCGAAATGTAAAAGCCACCCAGGAGCCTTTCGATATTTCGGCTACCGCTATGTCAAGGACAAAGGGTCGCTCTCTTCCACTGCATCGGGAATTGCCGAAACCCAAAGCGCGAAATGTAAAATCCACCCAGGAGCCTTTCAGTATTTCAGCTACCAGGATATCAAGGACAAAGAGTCACTCTCTTCCACTGCATCGGGAATCGCCGAAACCCAAAGCGTGAAATGTAAAATCCACCTAGGAGCCTTTCGGTATTTCGGCTACCAGAATGTCAAGAGAGACAAAGGGTCGCTCCTCCACTGCATTGAGAATCCATAAAACCCAAAACGCGAAATGAGAAAAGCACCCAAGAGCCTTTTGGTATTTCAGCTACCGGGATGTCAAGAGACAAAGGGTTGTTTTTTGCATTTTCAGTCTCATCCACCCTCCAAGGAAGAAGTAGTTAACGAATATTGAGAAGGTGGTTGAGACCTCAGCTCAACTCATAAATGGATGGAGTGGAAAAGGCCTAGAGAAATCATCCCATTGTACCCTTGTATGTAGGCCCCCTTGCAAGAGCCATGCTGAGTTAAGATGGCGTCTGACGAAGGAGTTCCGTCCAGGTTTGAATGAGGAGCTTGCACACGTTAATTTTGACTTTAATGTCTCAGCTACCTTCTTGCTGCGAAGGTGGCAAATTGCCCTGAGTATATATACTCAGTTTTTGTATTTCTGTAAGGATCGATGGTAGAGCGAAGCTCCCAACTATAAAGCTTTAACAAAGCCTCTAGTTCTTTAGTTAGACAATGATATTTTGAGATTTATTTTTTAATGGCGGCTAGCCTCCTCCTTTCCTTGTTCCTCTGAATCTGAAAGCCCGGGCATGAATGATCCAGTCGGGTGTTGCTGTAACTATATGATGCATGTTTGATTGTATTAGTTCTACAACGTTTGAGGTTTACTTTGAAGTTTCTCTGGTCTGAGAGGATCTCATATCTGAGACTTTTCCCCTTTCTTTCCCTCCAGTTACTCACCACTATGCAAATTTACTAGCTTAATTTAAATCAAGACCTCACATGTCCTTGCTGTTCCAACCCGGTTTTCTGAGTCAGCGATATTCTTCTGAGTTTACTTCCATTCGATCACCCCCTTTATAAAAAAATTGTGACATAAACTGATGGGCCTCAGGCTTACTCCTGATGCAATCCAGGAGTGACTTCTGATGCTAACATTTCTGGCGCTGTTGCCGGGGACGAAGTTGAAACTTTTCCCTGGAATTGAATGACATTGAGCCTCTGATTCTGAAGGTGCATAAGGCATCAGAGCCTTACGAGATTGCTAATGTGCACCTGGAAACTCCATTGTGACGAATCCACTGTGGCGAACCTGCTATTTTAATTGTGGCTTCCAGAGGTAGACACACACGGTCCCATCCACAACTGCCTCTAGATACACCTGAAGCTGATCCAGAGGTGATTTTCAGAAAAGGAAAGGCCTCTGAAGGAGAAACTTCCACCGCCGAACCAACTAATCTACCATCTCTTTCTGTAGGAACTCCATTTTATTCTTCTCAGCTTCCTAGAAGACCTTTTTCTGAAGTTTCCTGTTTCCTGAATTTCAGGAGTGTTCCTGCTGAGTTTTCCCCTCTTGGTTTGGGATTGGAGGGAGAAATCCTTGTCACTCCCCTCTCCCCTGAAGCTGTACCTTGGCGTAGACCCAGGACCACAGAAGATTTTCCCACTCCTAGCTTTACCACTTCTCCTCTTGTTACTGTTGCTTCTACTGCATAAAGAGAATCATATGCTAACTCAAGCCCTTTAGCCTTCTTTCTGAATCCCCAATTGTTTCCCCTTGCACCTGGAAGGTCATTTCCAGTATCCCCTATTCGAGCTCCTTTTCCTCCGAGTTCTCCTCCACCTAATATTCCTATGGAAGGAGAAAATCCCTGCATGACCAGAATGGAGGCTATAATAGCTGCTAGGTATGCTCCCCTTATGTTACCTCAGCCTCTCAATGCCCTTCCAGCAGATGGCTACCTTAAGCAACTGCCCAAGTTTAAAGGTGAAGGGGACATAGTTGCAGAAGAACACCTTGAATCCTTTTACAGTTTTACAAATGATCATGTTATCATGCATGCAGACGTATGGATGAGAATTTTCGTCCATAGACTTGAAGGCGAGGCTCAAAAGTGGTTTAGGGCCCTGCCTCCTGGATCTATTTATGGGATTGAGGCTTTGGATAATGCCTTTTTGAGACAGTGGGGAGACAAAAAAGACTTCATGTATTACATGACAGAGTTTGGGTCTTTCAAGAGAAAGGAAGGAGAGTCTGTCTCTGACTTCTCCAAAAGATTCAATAAAATGTACAATAAGATCCCCACTGAAATAAATCCCTCAAAATCCTCTACTAAAATCACTTATGCTAGCACTTTTGATCCCGATTTCTGCCTTCTATTGAGGGAAAGGAGAGCAACTACTCTGGCTCACATGCAGGATGCAGCCGTGGAAGTAGAATCTAACATATTGGTCATTGACCGACTCAAGAATAAGGTTGATAGAGACATATCCAGGAGGAGACTTGAAGCCTCCCCTTCCAATTCCTCTCCCCTTACCCTTCAGACGAACGAGGTAACTAAAGTGATAAAGTCACTTTCGGCTAGAATGGAAAGGTGGGAGTTGGAAGGGAAGCCCACGTACAAAAATCCCCAAAATACTAATAACAAAGGCTTCAGGAGGCCTAGCAACAATATGCCACAAGCTTTGCCAAGGGAACAAAGGAGAAAAGATAGAGATGAGCATAGGATTCAAACCCCTCTCCAAAATAGCCTAGTTGCTCATGAGGAAGGATAGGAGATAGATGAGCTCGACCCTGAAATTCACTTTATTGAAGACACCTTCCCTTTTCCCCATTTGACTCAATCTATATATGAAGAATCCCTTATGAATAGTCAATTTAATGAGTTGGGTAAAGGGGAAAAGGCCAACAACACTCCTAACAGATACCATCTCAAGTCAAAGAAGAAAGAAGGAAATTTTGATAGCCATGATCAGCCTCTCATAGCAGAAAAACCTGCTAAGCCTGTAACAATCACCACTAAAGAAAAGAAAACTCAGAATACTTCGCCAAAAGCCAAAGAACCTGTCTTTGAGGTAAGAGAATCTCCTAAGCCTCTTTCCTCCTTTAGTTTTGAGCATGAAATTCAAAATATTAGAATTCCTGTACCCCTCTCAGAACTAGTTAAAAATGAAGATTTCAAGAGGTCACTCTCCCAACTACTACGATCTGAGTCCCCCCAGCCTTCCACAGACTCAGTAAATCTTCAAGATGAAAATCCAGCAGTCATCCTAGGTCCCATGGTAGAATATAGAGATGATTCATCCCCTCCCTTCTACACATCCCTAAACATACATGATAAAGTACTGCATAATTGCCTCATGGATTCAGGAGCTTCCCACAACCTTATGCCCAAAATAGTCATGGAAGAATTGGGACTAGAAGTGACAAAGGCTTATCATGATTTGTACTCTTTTGATTCAAGGAGGGTGCAATGCCTTGGAGTCATCAAAGACTTGGTGGTCTCTTTATTCCAGCTGCCAATGAAGAGTGTGGTCATGGACATCGTAGTAGCTGATGTTCCCCCGAAGTTTGGCATGTTGTTGTCTAGATCTTGGATTAAAAAACTTGGAGGAACATTATAGATGGATCTCACATATGCCACCATTCCAATCTTTGGAGGGGAACACAGAAGGTTGTACAGAGAATCTCAGCTGGCCTACATTGTCAGTGATGAAGCAAACCCCACTAATCACCCCATATTTGCACTTGACACTGATTTGGGGTCTAGTTTGTTGCAGATCACTGAGACTCCTAAATCCGCTTTTCAAATAAGAAAGCAACCCATATTTAATCACGAGATACCTCCTCCAACCACCTCTGTTTGGAAAATGTTCTTCAACGGAGCTTCTTCTAGCGAAGGCACTGGCGTTGGAGTGGTTCTTGTGTCCCCTTGGTAGGAAACCATATCCCTGTCATACAAGATGGAATTTGAAGCTACCAATAATGTGGCAGAATATGAAGATCTTGTTCTGGGTATGAGGGTTGCAAAAGAAATGGGAATTAAGGAGGTAACAGTATTCGGAGATGCTGAGTTGATAATCCAACAAGTCAAAAATACTTATCGGGCTAAGCATCCTCGGCTCAGGGGTTACAGAAATGAGGTGTGGGTTCTGATTGATAATTTCTTCTCGGCTTTCAACATTTCTTTTATTCCAAGAGAGGAAAATACTTTGGTCAATTCCTTAGCTGTCTCAGGTAGTCTGTTCAAGATCCCTCTGTCGCCTAAGATCAAATATGGGGTCAAGATAAGATATAGGCCATCCATCCTGGATAATATCAAGCATTGGAAGGTATTCGAGGACGATCTTGAAATCAAAAAATTTCTTCAGTTCGTCGACGAATTTTCTGAATTGCACATTGATCAGGATCCCGATCTCGAAAGTCACCCTCACCCTGAGGTATTTTTAAACAAAATCGCTAATCACCATATTATTCATCTGCCTAGCAATCACATTTCGAAGGGACTGGTCCCTTTAGAAAGAATGTTCAATGGGAACGACGTGGCAATAAAGAGTAGGGTTTCAAATGGAGATGATGATACATCAGAGTGCAATTTCGGCACACATGAGGAGCCTAGTTGTCAAGCAGTTTGACCAAAGAGAAGAGGGCCGAATATACCAAATTGTTAAGGGAATTTGTTGATGTGTTTGCATGGACCTATGAAGACCTCAAGACATATGACACATCTGTCATTGAACACAAGATCCCACTGAAGGAAGAGGCTAAGCCATTCAGGCAGAAGCTAAGACAGATAAATCCCATGTTGCTGCCTGTCATGGAGAGAGAAGTGAAGAAGTTGTTAGATGCCCAAATCATTGTGCCCTTGAGATATTCTGAGTGGGTGGCCAATTTGGTTCCCATGAGGAAGAAAAGTGGAGAAATCAGGCTCTGTGTCGATTTCAGGAACCTGAACAGGTGCTCAAAGAAAGACAACTATCCTTTGCCCCACATGGAACACATATTACAAAGGGTAACGGGTGCATCTAAGATATCCATGATCGATGGTTTTTCTGGATATAATCAAATATCAGTCATGCCTGAGGACAGAGAAAAAATAACCTTCACCACTCCTTGGGGCACATTCATGTATGTAAAAATGCCTTTTGGATTAATGAATATAGGAGCAACATTTCAAAGAGCCATGGAAATAGCCTTCATCGGGGAGAAAGATCAGTTTGTGGTGATCTATCTGGATGACATCACAGTCTTCTCCAAGTTTGATAAAGAGCACCACTGTCACTTGAGGAAAGTTTTCTTGAAGTGCCAGAGTTTTGGCCTATACTTAAATCCCAAGAAATCTTTGTTTGCTATGTAGGAGGGGAAGCTGTTAGGCCATATAGTGTCAGTAGAGGGAGTGAGAATTGATCCCAGTAGGGTGGAGGCAATTCAAACCCTGTCACTTCCCAGGTCTAAAAAGGAAGTTCAGTCCTTTTTAGGGAAGATTAACTTTCTGAGAAGGTTCGTCTCAAATTTTGTTGAGTTGGTGAAACACATCACAGCTATGCTCAGAAAGGGAAACAAAGTAAAATGGACTGTTGAACCCAGGGAATATTTTGTCCAAATAAAAAAGGCATTGACTGAGGCACCTGTGTTGATCAGTCCTGATTATTCCAAGGATTTCCTAATCTTTTCTTTTGCTTCTTTTGATACAGTAGCAGTGGTCTTATTGCATAAAAATGGGGAAGGGCAAGAACAACCCATTTCCTTCTTCAGTAAGGCATTAAGAGATGCAGAAATCAGGTATGAGATCATGGAGAAGTAGGCCTATGCCTTGGTGAAATCTCTCAAATCTTTCAGAGTCTATGTCTTGCATTCAAGAGTGACTGCATACATTCCTTTAGCCTCCGTGAAAGACATCCTTATACAACCTGACATAGATGGGAGAAGAGGTAAATGGATTGCCAAGATCCTGGAGTTTGACCTGGAGATAAAGCCCACCAAGTTGGTAAAAGGGCATGGTTTAGCCAAGATGTTGGTCAAATCCAATTGCAAGGCCTTGGGGGTTAGCTTCATCAACGCTTACTCAGAAAATTAGCAAGCTGAGTCGCCTAGCAAGAGATTTCAGGGTGGCTTATCACTAGAAGAATGCACCTGGTACAACGACATTTTGTACTTTCTGCAAGAGTTGAATCCTCCTAATGGAATGGGAAAAAGAAAGGCAAGATATTTAAATCTCAAGGCGGTCAGATATTGCCTTATTGACCAAGTCTTGCACTGGAGAGATCCTCTAGAGGTGTTTCTGAGGTGTTTGAATCCACAGGAAGCCTAGAAAGTTATCTTTGATTTCCACAGCGGCCTCTGTGGAGGGCATCATTTCTGGAAGACCACAGACCACAAAATTCTCAGGGCTGGGTACTACTGGCCCACCTTATTCACTGATGTCTACAGAGAAGTCAGAGCTTGCATCGAATGCCAAAGGTTCTCAGGAAAGCAACAGCTCAAATCTCTGCCACTAAAGCCTGTAGTAGCTTCAACACCCTTTCAACAGTGGGGGTTGGACTTCATTGGGGAAATTCATCATCCTTCAAGTGGCCAACATAGATGGATCCTGACTGCAACAGACTATTTCACCAAGTGGATAGAAGCTGCCCCCACCAGGAGTGCTTCACACAAGGTAATTATCATCTTCTTGGAGGATATCATACCCAAATTTGGCTGTCCCAGCAGAATTGTCACTGATAATTCTACTTCTTTCAAGTCTGAGCCTCTGGTGAAGTTCTGTGAGTAGTTCAAAATTTCACTAATCCACTCCACTCCCTATTATCCTCAAGGAAATGGACTGGCAGAATCTTCCAATAAAAGTCTAATCAAACTCATTAAAAGGTTATTGGAAGACAATAAGAGGGCCTGGGATTCAAAGCTCAAGTTCGATTTATGGGCCGATCAAGTGACAATAAAGAAGTCCCTAGGCACCTCACCTTTTCAACTTGTTAATGGGACAAAGGTTGTTTTTCCCACTCGGCTCGCTTTACCTGTAGCGAAATTCTTTCAAGATCATGAAGGAGAGCCAGACCATATGGTCAGAAGAATTCATCAAGTGGTGGAACTGCAACAGATCAGGGAGCAGGTAATGGACTTAGCTCACAGTCATCAGCAAAAGATCAAGCAGGCTTTTGACAGGAAGGTCAGGAAGGAGGAATTCGAGCTGGGAGATTTGGTGCTTAAGTGGGATGCACCCAGGAAGGATAGGGGCAAACATAAAAAGTTTGATGCCCTCTGGATTAGGCCCTTCAAAATCTCTGAAGTATTCTTAAATAACACATACAAGTTGCAGGATTTAGAGGGTGAAGAATTTTTTAATGGCCCAGTAAACGGGCATTTCCTGAAGAAATGTTTTGCTTGATTCTTAGTCGGCTCTTCTGTTTTTTGTAAATATTGTTTTTGTTGTTTTTTCTATTTATTTTCGGCTTAATAAATGACTCCATAGCCCAATAGAAGGAAACTGGAATTGTAGAAGGAGTTCTTAGAGCATCGCAGGGACGACTCTATCCCTCATGGAGCCTAATGTTAGTGCCAATTCTCGTAAGTCATGAGCGCCGAGCACAACACACAGAAAAGGTCCATTTCAGGTCTAAAATCAAGCGAGCAGGCATTTTGTTGTCAATGGCGAGAATCCACAGATGGAGCAGATCGATGGTCATCGGGTAGGCTTGAGTCACGGAATTGCACGAGGTATAGCGCATGGGCTCATTTCTTATCACCAAAGTCGCGAAATGATTAGCCATTTCGTGATTTCAGCTACCGGGACTTCAAAGGACAAAGGGTTGCTCTCTTCCACTGCATCAGGAATCGCTGAAACCCGAAGAGCGAAATGTAAAATCCACCCAGGAGCCTTTCGGTATTTCAGCTACTGGGACATCAAAGAACAAAGGAGTAGCTCCTCCACTGCATCAGGAATCCCCGAAACCCGAAACGTGAAATGCGAGAAGCGCCCAGGAGCCATTTCGGCATTTCGGCTACCAAGACTTCAAAGGACAAAGGAGTCGCTCCTCCATTGCATCGGGAAACCCCGAAACCCGAAGCGCGAAATATAAAATCCACCCAGGAGCCTTTCGGTATTTCGGCTACCAGGATGTCAAGGACAAAGGGTCACTCTCTTCCACTACATCGGGAATCGCTGAAACTCGAAGCGTGAAATATAAAAGCTACCCAGGAGCCTTTCGGTATTTTGGCTACTGGGATATCAAGGACAAAGGGTCGCTCTCTTCCACTGCATCAGGAATCGCCGAAACCCGAAGCACAAAATGTAAAAGCCACCTAGGAGCCTTTCGGTATTTGGGATACCGGGATGTCAAGAGAGACAAAGGGTCGCTCCTCCACTGCATTGGGAATCCCCAAAACCCAAAACGCGAAATGCGAAAAGCGCCCAGGAGCCTTTCGGTATTTCGGCTACCGGGATGTCAAGAGACAAAGGGTTTCTTTTTGCATTTTCAGTCTCGGCCACCCTCCAGGGAAGAAGCAGTTAATGTATATTGAGCAGGTGGTTGAGACCTTAGCTCAACTCATAAATGGAGGGCGTGGAAAAGGCCCGGATCAATCAGCCTGTGGTACCCTTGTATGCAGGCCCCCCTGCAAGAGCCATGGTAAGTTAAGATGGCGTCTGACGAAGGAGTTCGGTCCAGGTTTGAATGAGGAGCCTGCACACGCTAATTTGTACTTTAATGTCTAAGCTACCTTCCTGCTGCGAAGGTGGCAAATTTCCCTGAGTATATATACTCAGTTTTTGTATTTCTGTAAGGATCGATGGTAGAGCGAAGCTCCTGACTGTAAAGATTTAACAAAGCCTCTGATTCTCTGGTTAGACAATGATATTTTGAGATTTCTTGTTTAATGGCGGCCAACCTCCTCCTTTCCTTGTTCCTCTAAATCTGAAAGCCCGGGCATGGATGATCCAGTCGGGTGTTGCTGTAACTATATGATGCATGTTTGATTGTATTAGTTCTACAACGTTTGAGGTTTACTTTGAAGTTTCTCCGATTTGAGAGGATCTCATATCTGAGACTTTTCCCCTTTCTTTCCCTCCACTTACTCACCACTATGCAAATTTACTGGCTTAAGTTAAATCAAGACCTCACATGTCCTTGCTGTTCCAACCTAGTTTTCTGAGTGAGCGATATTGTTCTGAGTTTACTTCCATTCGATCACCCCCTTTATAAACAAATCATGACATAAACTGATGGGCCTCAGGCTTACTCCTGCTGCAATCCAGGAGTGACTTCCGATGCTAACACCTATAACCAAAAACCATTAATGTCATGCAATGTTTAACTCTTTTTCAAGGTGAATTGTTTGTTGTCGAGCAAGATAGATACAATCTATTGATTAAACATGTTTACAATCAAAACTACATAAATATGATGAGTGAAAAGATCGTGATTTGAATAATTATGTCTTTCATATATTAATTATTCACTAATAATAATGATGATGTATAATAATGTTATTTTATTAAATTTTGTTATTCGAAGATTACAAGATAAAGTTATAATATAATTGTTTGATAAAGTCACAATTGTTATATTATATTATTTTTAATTTTTTTCAAATATTTTGTTACTTTATGTTATATTTTTTTGTTTGTTAATTTGGCCAAACCTGTTGGCATCGGGATTAATCTGTGGCTTGATAAACCGCGACTTAGGGGCATCTAAGCCGTCAAAATCACCCGGGGATTGCACCTGGCCTGAGCCACACCAACCCTTAACATGGTTGGATTTTTTGTCCCCGTAGGTTTCGAACCGGTGACTTTAACATCACAGAGTGGCTTAACAACACACTCTGTCACCGACTGTCCTACACCTCGGGGACTTTGTTACTTTATGTTATTATTATAATATATTAAATTTATTTAATTAAGTTTAAATTATTAAATATAAAAAATAATAACAAATTTAGATTTAAACTCTTTCAATGAATTGTTTTTACAATTTTTAACTATATTACCAATATTATGAATCTTCTATTAAAAGAGTATGTAAGCATTAGTTTAATATTCTATTAAAAAAGTTATTATATAATTATCAATTTTGTGAATCTTCTAAATATGTAAGTATTAGTTGAATCTTCTATTAAAAAAGTTATTGAATCTTCTATTAAAAAAGTTTTCAAGGTGAATTGTTTGTTGTCGAGCAAGATACAATATGTTGATTAAACATGTTTACAATCAAAACTGCATAAATATGATGAGTGAAAAGATCGTGATTTGAATCATTATGTCTTTCATATATTAATTATTCACTAATAATAATGATGATGTATAATAATATCATTTTATTAAATTTTATTATTGGAAGATTACAAGATAAAGTTATAATATAATTGTTTGATAAAGTCACAATTGTTATATTATATTATTTTTAATTTTTTTCAAATATTTTGTTACTTTATGTTATTATTATAATATATCAAAATTTATTAAATTAAGTTTAAATTATTAAATATAAAAAATAATAACAAATTTTGATATAAACTCTTTTAATGAATTGTTTTTACAATTTTTAACTATATTACCAATTTTATGAATCTTCTATTAAAAAAAGTATATAAGTATTAGTTGAATCTTCTATTAAAAAAGTATGTGAAGTATTTAATTACAATGATTTTATATTAAAATGTATGCAAATATTGAATTTGATTAATGAATGGAAAAATCATTTTCAATAATTACTCTTATGAAATGTTATTTTTTCATTTATTTTAATTATAAAGTTATAATAATTGTTTATAATTAAATTTATATTAGTATTATTTAATAATTTTTGTTATTTAAAAATTAAAATTAATTAAAATTAAATTATTCAATATGAAATTAATATCATTAATTTGTTTTAAGCAACTTTATGATTTTTCTCTGTGCAACCAACTTTATCAATCTCCTCATAAAGAAATGCAAGTATTATATTTGGTTAGTGATAATAAATTTGTTATGGTTGAAAGAATAATAAATTAAATTAATTTTGTGTTGATATTTAAAAATATAAAACATATTTTTTTTTGTTTGTTAATTTGTGCGGGACCTGTTGGCTACGCGATTAACCTGTGGCTTGAGAAACCGTGACTCAGGGGCATCTAAGCCGTCAAAATCACCCGGGGATCGCACCCAGCCTGAGCCACACCAACCCTTAACATGGTTGGATTTTTTGTCCCCGCAGGTTTCGAACCGGTGACTTTAACATCACGGAGTGGCTTAACAACACACTCCGTCACCGACTGTCCTACACCTCGGGGACAAAATATAAAACATATTAGTAAAACTCAATAAATAAAATAAAATAAAAGTTCATGTGTAGATGTTATAAGACTTAGTACCCATCTTTGATGCAATTATTGTATCTAACATGAGTATATATTTATTTTCTCCTACAAAAACACTGTAACTTTTATTTAAGAGAAATTGAAGATACATTCCTTAGCTATATAGGTGCATTAGAGCAAGAGCTTCTAAATATAGAACACAAGGTCTCTGATGAGAAAGAGACAAAAGTCCACACAGATAGGTCCCATAATCAAGACCCAAAAGAAAAATTTAATCCTCCTAGTGACCAATAGAAAGATAACATAAAATTACACTGCAGAAAGTATTCCATCTTTGTGCGAGACACGACCATCATTAGTGAAATATTCTAAAACAAAATGATTTTCTTGCAGACTGAGAGATTCCTTGGATAGGGCATCAACCAAGGTATTTGTTCCCCAAAAATATGTGAAAAGGTGATTTGTGAAAATCTTGTAGCACGCACATGTAGCTGAGAAACAATGTAATTGAGACCCAAATTGGTTACATGTATCTCCCCCTTGATCTCTAAACTGACGTGGATATTCCACTAAAATAGTTCATCGCAACAGATCTAATAAAATATTGAGATCTTTACTATTAAGGTTATTTTTCCTTTAGATATCCAAAATATTTAGTTACCGATTTTTTGTTTATGCATGAAATAGATAAATGTGAAAAATAGAGAATAGTAAAATGCAATCACACCATCCACAAATAAACACAATATATGACCTGGGAAACCCAATATGGGAGAAAACCCAACAAGTAGGATAGGTTTCTCTAATCTCTTTTCTCAACTAGAAGGACAAAATCTCTCCTCCTATATTATGCTCACAGAATACCAGTGTTAGATGTTCTTCTCAGTTATGGAACAAGATACAATGCAAAAGAATGGAACCCATTCTCCTCCTAGTGGTATGGTATTTAACATATCCAAATATCCATTTAGGGATAGGTTTTTTACTTCCTCCACCCTCAATTGTGATAGGGTTTTGGACCTTCTAGAATCTTCTTGAAATTACATACGTGGCTAGCCCCATATGCATGAGTAACAAGGGATGAAATGGCATCCTATCGTACCATGGTGGTCAACATGGTAGGTCAACTTGTCGGAGGAATACATTTTGCATATGAGCTCTGATTGACATGATATTTGTACCATTGGAAAGGTCCTAATGTGTAGAATAACATCACGGGGTCCATCTATGATACAAAATTGTTAGCCCCAAACAATGTCATTTGGTGCCTCAAAATGGCTCTTGAAGGTTCTAGACCCCAATTTTCCAAACTGAGACCTGCCACTAAAATAGCCCTGCAAGTTGATTCCTTCAATTTTTTCCACTATAAAAGCATCGAGATATATGGAAAATAATTTAATGATCCAATTTGGATCATACCTCCCCATTTAGGGAGGATTTTGTTCCACAAAATATTTACTGAATGAGGTGAGGAAATTTTTCCTCTACCTTCTCCCTAGAGTACCACTTTGGTTTGCTTAAAAGTTGTCCTTTCAACCCAATGTGCCAAAGGTCATGTTGCCCCTATCTTGTAGTTCTAGACTGCTTCTGAAACACTATGTCTTATATTAACTCTTCCTGAGCTTCTAGTGCTAATTCCTCTGTGGAAGGTAGGGCCTACTCCTCCTCCTAACCCAACATGGAAGGCTCATAGAGTTTGAGATTCTCCACATTCACTACTAAGTAAATGCACATGCATGGGGGTAGACTAAATCTGTAGGCATTATCTCCCACCTTTTCTAATACCTCAAAAGGAACATACCACGGATCCTTGATATTCTTACTAGGACCCTGTAGTCTTTCCTTATTCATTTGTAACCATACTTTGTCTCTTACTCTAAATGTTTTCTCTATTTTGTGTTGGTCATGTCTCTCCTTGTGCTTTTCCTGTGACTTCTTCAATGTCTCTTGTACTTGGAAATGGATCTTCCTGATATTCTCAAAAAAAAATTATACCTTTAAGGTGCCTTTAATGCATCTCTTGTGAGGTCCTCCCTCACTCCTCCTTGTTTTCCATATACAACATCTAAGGGTTAAGGTGGAAAATAACAAAAGCAATTTTCAAAAGGTGACTTACCAGTAGAAGTGTGGACTACTCTATTATAAGAGTGTTGTATATAGATAATATTTTCATCCTGATTCTTCAGATGCTTCTGATTATAACCCCTCAAAAGATACACCAAAGTCTTGTTGACTACTTTCGTCTGCCCATTTTTCTATGGATGGAATGTTGTATACCTCTTCAACTTAGTGTCCATATTCTCCCACAATGTGGTCCAAAATCCACTGATAAATATGGTATCCCTATCTGAGATGATGCTCCTTGGTATCCTAAAGTGCACCCAAACCTATTCAAAGAACAATTTTGATGCTTCTTGTCCCTTGATGGTCTTTTTGCAATGCATGTGAATGCATATTTTGTTGAACCTATCAACTACCACAAACAAATAGTCATGTCCCTTCCATGTGGTTGGTAAACCTCCCACAAAATCCATGGAAATGATTTCCCAAGGTCTAGTGGGTATAGGTAAGGGATGGTATAGACCTTGTTTCCTGTTGTTGGGATTGTTGGTATAACAAGGTATAAATCCTCTAATATATCTTGCTACATTTTCTTTCATTTTGGGCCAATAGACATACCTCTATAAGTTGGAAATTGTCTTCCCAACACCAAAATGTCCTGCAACCTTGGAGGTATGAGCCTCTCTGATAAGATGCAATTGTTCACCTTTAGGAACATAGAGATTTTCAAGCTTGTAGAGTAAACCATTCTGCAAAATGATAGTCAACCTTACCATCACCTTATCCTATATGAATTTGGCCCAGTAGCTATTGAAACACCTCCTTTAAGTCCCCATCTTTTGTATATGCTTCTTTCTATGCATCATGGGTAAAAGGATCCATGTGCATCAGAGTTCCAAAAGATGTAATCTTGGATATGGGGGGTTGTGAAGGAATGTCTTAAAACTTATTTATGCTTCCCTTCTTATACTTTATTACTAGATGAAATTCTTGTAAAAACCTCGTTCACTTGCAATGCATGGTTTGTTGTAGCTTACTCTAGGCCTGCAAATACTGTAGTGGTTAGTGATATGTGTGTATGATGGGTCTCCTTTCCCATCAAATAATGCTTCTACTTTTTGATAGATTGTAACAAGGAATAAATCTCCTTATCATAGGTATGGTGGTTGAGAACCACCCCACGAAATACTTCAGAATGATAACATACTAACCTTCTTCCTTGCATCAAAACTTCTCCCTTTGCATACCTACTTGCATCTGTCTCCACTTAAAAGGGTTGTTGAAAGTTTGGTACCACGAGAACTGGTGCTTCAACGATCTTTATTTTTAGTTCATCAAAGGCCTTCTGCTAATTCTTCCCCCACCAGAAACGCTTACCACTTGTTTTTATGGCGTGGAGTGGTGCAACTACCTATGAAAATGAAGCTATGAACTTTCACAAGAATTGTGCTACCCCAATAAAACTCCTAACTTCAATGACATTTTTTGGAACTAGCCATTTCATGATGGCCTCCATATTTGCAAGATCTATCTTGAGCTCCCCTCCACCTATCACATACACCAAAGACAATTGAAAAAACTCACATTTCTTGAGATTGGCCATCAACTATTACTTCTTCAAATTCTCTAACACCTGCATAAGATGTAAGATTTGCTCCTCCCAGGTAGCACTATAAACCATTATATCATTCAAATAAACAATAACAAATGAATATAGATAAGGGTGTAAAACATCATTCATTAGTCTCATAAATCTAGCTAGAGCATTGCATAAACCGAATGAAATAACCAACCACTCATACCAACCTTCCCTTGTCTTGAAGGAAGTATTCCAGGTATCTTCTTCTTTGAATTGTACCTAGTGATATTTTAATCTCAAATCCCGCTTAGTGAAGTACTTGGTTTGTTGTAGCTATTCCAATACCTAGGAAACCAAATACGGGAGAAAACCCAGCTAGAAGGCGAGGCTTCTCTGCTCTATTTTCTCTAGCATATAAATGATGCAATTACAAAGAAAGAGGCATTCTCTATGAAGTTACCCTTGAACTGTGGCATGTATGGCTGTTACAAAATATCTCCTCCTCTGTTATTATCACAAAATACCACTCTCATATGTTCTTCTCAACTATAGAACAAGATGCAATGCAAAAGAATGGAACCCCTTGTCCTCCTAGTGGATCAGTATTTAACATAGTGATCCGGATTTTATGAGCAGAACAAAATGAATATAGATTATTAATAGGTGATTAACACAAAATAATAGAGATACAGTAAAACTGGTATTTTATTCAATAACGAAATAAGCTGAAACTGTAAAATGCAACAGAAACAAGCTTGTTGGAATGGTGGCGGCTTATCTCTGAGAAGAGATGTGACGATAGCGCGCATTCACAAGCAGAAGGTTACAATGAGGCTCTGAAGGCCTCTTTACAATAAGAAATAATTCCCAAAACCCTAGACATCCAAAAACCTAACCCTAGGAGATGAAGCGCCAAAAGTCATGTGGGCCCCGTTTGGGTAAGTTAGTACGTCAACTTCCCGGGGTCGTAACTTTTGCATACGATCTCTGTTTTAGGCGTGTGATAGCCCGTTGGAAAGGTATCGTCGAGGAGATTCATTTTGGGGCTCAATCATGCCTTTGACTATCATTGAGGAGCTCAATACCAAAAAACCTTCATTTAGGCCCTCAAAATGGCCCTAGAAGTTAAAACTGCTAAAAATAATAAATTGCCAAAAATGTCAGAAAACTGTTTTGAGCCAATTGGAAAAGGTGGGTGGCCACCGATATCCATCTGGATCAATCCTCCCTCCTTAGGAATCAATGGTCTCCATTGCATTGAGGTCCCCCATTAGATGAGGAAATTTCTGCTGAATTTGGCCCCGAGTGAGCCACTTGCCTTGGTGCAGGAGCTGCCCTGCTTTTACGACTCGATAAAGCTGGATCCTTTGTTGTCGAGTGCCCTTGATATGTCTATCCACAATCTGATCATTGGATGCCTGTTGTATGCATTTGGGGTTGAGCTCTATTGGTGTCAGTTGTTCTACTATTTCTGAGGTGTCCAATAATGGTGGGAAATAAGGGCGAAGGAGATCCACGTTGAACACTGGGTATAGGCCAAGGAAAGGAGGAATGTTGAGCTCAAATGAATTATCCCCCACAGCTTTGGTGATAGTGTACGGTCCATAATGGAGTGGGGGAAGCTTTTGATGGGGTCCTGTAACACATTCTTTCTGCAAGTGCAACCAAACTTTGTCGCCCACCTGAAACTTATGCGGCACCCGATGTTGATCATGGCGTTGTTTGTACTTGTCATTGGACTTCTGTAGGATATCCTGAACCTGTTGGCGGATGTGCTGGATTCGCTCAATGAACCGGGTGGCTTTGTCAGCTTCAGTTGGAGCAGAAGATGAGTCAGTTGAGGTGACCGCAAGGGGAAGTGAAACATCTATGGGACCCAATGGTTGGAATCCCAACCCCACTTGAAAGGGGTTGTGGCTGGTTGAGCTATGCAAGGCTCGGTTGTAGCTATGTTGGACATAGGGAAGGCTCTCATCCCATGTGCGGGGGTTCTTTGAATTATACATGCGAAGGATATGCACAATCATTCAATTTACAACCTCGGTTTGGCCATCTGTCTGGGGGTGGAAGGTCATGGATTTGGTGAGCTTGGTGTCCAGCAGTGACCAGAGGCTCGACCAGAATGTGCTGAGAAATCGACTATCCCGATCTGAGACAATGGTTTGTTGGATTCCAAAATGTACCCAGACTCATTCAAAGAAGAGCTTGGAAGTGGCCTTTGCTGTGATTCTCTTCTTGCAGGCAACCAGAATCGCCATCTTAGAAAAGCGATCAACAACCACAAAAACACATTCATTTCCCTGCTTGGTGGATGGGAGGCCCGACATGTAGTCCATTGAGATGGATTCCCATGGTCTGTCAGGAGTAGGAAGAGGGGTGTACAGGCCCTGTTTCTTAGTGGTCGGTTTGGCAATAGGGCAGGTAGTGCAGGACCTGATATACTTGCCGACCTCCTGTCGAAGTTTTGGCCAGTAGAAATTTTTCTGTAGCATCGCCACTGTCTTTTCGATGCCAAAGTGTCTTGCCACCCGACTGTAGTGGGTTTCCCAGATCGGCTTCGYTCACTCACTTGATGGAACACATATATGGTCCAGACAACACAACAACCCATCCTGAAGATGGAAATTATCGACAACTGCATTTGCACCCAACATTTGGTAGGTGGTGGCGAAGTCAGGGTCTATCTCATAGAGTTGGGGCCATCTTGATGTCTCATGACCACAAGAGTCTAGCACTGTGGTGAGTGTCGCGAATGGTGGTCTGCTGAGGCAATCAACGACTCGATTGGTGCTTCCTATTTTATACTTGATATTGAGGTGGAATTGCTGCAAGTATGTGGACCACTTTTGATGGTAGTCATTCTGCAATTTTCCCTATGTCTGCATGAACTGCAGTGGCTTATGATCAATGTGGATGACTGTCTCCTTCCCAAGAATGTAATGTCTCCACTGGCAGCATGCTTTTACAATGGAGTACATTTCTTTGTCATAAGTAGGGTACTTACGGATAGTATCTGACAGTGTCTCACTATGATAGGCCACAGGGTGGCCGTGCTGAGTGAGAACAGTGCCCACAACATAGTCTGAAGAATCTGTCTCGATCTCAAAGGGATGTTGCAGGTATGGTAGTGAAAGTACTGGGGCTGAGCACAAGCGCTGCTTTAAATCATCGAACGTTTGTTGTTGGGATTGGCCCCACGCAAATTTCTCCTTACCACCACCCCTGTTTATTTGGCTGAGGGCCCATGAAATATGGGAGAAACCCAACACCAACCTATGGTAGAAATTAGCAAGTCCCAAGAAGCTCCGAAGCTTAGTGAGTGTTGTTGGGGCTGGCTAGTCACAGATGACTTGGATCTTGGCTGGATCCACATGTACGCCATGCTGATCAATGATGTAGCCCAAGTAATGGACCCTGTCCATGCCAAAGGAGAATTTTCCCAAGTTGGCGTATAGCTTGTGCTGCCGCAGGGTGTGCAAAACTTGTTGGATATGCTGCAAGTGTTCGGCCCAAGTCTTGTTGTAAATTAGAATGTCATCCAGATACACCACTACAAAAGTATTGGTGAATGGTTGCAGGATATCGTCCATCATCCTCATGAAAGTGGTTGGAGCATTTGTCAAACCAAAGGGCATGACCAACCATTCAAAAAGTCCTTCCTTTGACTTGAAGGCGGTCTTCCATACATCTGTCTGTTCTATCGGGACCTGGTGGTAGCCAGACTTCAGATCAATCTTACTGAAGTATTTGGCCCCCGTGAGTTGATCAAGGAGGTCATCGATTNCCAACCATTCAAAAAGTCCTTCCTTTGACTTGAAGGCGGTCTTCCATACATCTGTCTGTTCTATCGGGACCTGGTGGTAGCCAGACTTCAGATCAATCTTACTGAAGTATTTGGCCCCCGTGAGTTGATCAAGGAGGTCATCAATTCAGGGAATCGGGTACCGGTTTCTAATAGTGATTTTATTTAGAGCCCGGTAATCAATACAAAGTCGCCAGGTTCCATCTTTCTTCTGTACTAGCACGATTGGGCTCCCGCAAGGTGATGAGCTGGGGCGGATGTGCCCTTTGTGGAGAAGTTCTTGGATCTGTCGCTTGATCTCCTCATTCTCTAACAAAGAGTGACGATAGACTGGCCCATTGGGCAGTGGTGGACTGGGGGTCAGATCAATGGGGTGCTTGACCTGGCAGTGCAGAGGTACCCCTGTAGGTGAGGAGAAGATATCCGAGTATTCTTCCACAACCTTATCTACTTGCTTCTGCTGTGTGGAGAGGTCGACCGCAGAGACCCTGGATGTGGCTGCGATCTTTTGCTTATTCTGAGAGTGAATCACGAAGAAGACAAACTTCCCCATCTGAGAGATGACCTTCCTGCATTGCTTAGCAGAGATCAAGGAAATAGCACTAGGTGGGACTACCTCGGGTATCCTGTACAATTTCCTGTTCAAAGTAATAATAACACTACGAGGCCTAGACTCATATACAACATGGCGTTTCTATAAATAAGGTTGGCCCAAAAGGACATCACAAACTTCGAGAGGAGAAACATCACACAATACCTCGTCTTTGAAGGGCTTGATGTCGTATGACAGTTAGCACTGTTGGCTGATGCGGAGATCGCTTCCTTGGCGGAGCCATCCAATGGTGTAGGGTTGTGGGTGCGGTGTTGTTGGCAGGGCCAGCCACTTGAAGACCTCTACTAAGATGAGGTTCTTTTGGCTACCGCTGTCAACAATTAAGTGCAACGGGGTGCCTTTTACCCACATCTGTGAATGGAAGAGGCACTCTCCTTCTTCTGGCTTATCTGGTTCACCAGGCTGGAGCTTGGTGGTAGCAACGGTGGCACTGGGTTCCACATCAATGGTCTGTCTTCCCCTTTGTAGTTCTGTCTCAGAGTCAGAATCTACATCTGATTTAGAGGCTTTCCTTTCGGCCACCAACGACTGCTTTGAGCGACAGTCGACAATGTTATGCCAAGTGCTCTTATGGAAGTCACACCACTTCCCGGTATCTTTCTTTGTCTTTTCGGTGTCCTTCTTTGCTTTTGTCTTGTACTGGTTGTCCTGATACTGTCCATATTTTCTCTGTATTTTTTTCGGTGGGTTGGGTCCGCCCTTTCCTAGCTTTTGTTGTGAGGGGTTCCCAGGCCCAAATTGCCGCGTCTTTTGTTTGAGCTTCTGCTCGATTTTGATGGCATATCGGTAGGCCACGCCCAAGGATGAGATGTCCATAAATTCCATTTCGGTCTGGATATATCTATGCAGAGCACCGTGATACTTGAGCACCAAATGTCGCTTCGAATCTTTGATTCCCAACTTGGTGCGCAAGGTATGGAAGATATTTGTGAAAGCTGGCATTGCTTGGTCTCTTTCTTGCTGCAGTGTGGTCCATTTGGTATACAGGTCGTCATAACTTCTGACAGGGTAATATTGTTCCTTAATAGCATCCCTGAAGGATTCCCAGGTGGCCGTGAATGAAAATAATGAGGTTTCCTCTATTTCCTTTTTCTCACAGAAAGTTTCCCACCAATCTTTGACATGGGGAACGGCTTTGAGGAGCAAAAAAGTAATCTTTTCTCTATTCGAAAATTTATGAACAGAAAAATACCCTTCTAGTAGATTCAACCACTTGTCTACAACATCTGCATCTATTTGACCTTCAAATATAGGAATATCAAAGTTTATTTGTACCTTGAAGGCGGCGACGCCTCCGTTCGAAGAAGATGCATTGCCTGTTGGTAGTCGCCGAAGGATTTGCGCGAAACTATCCATCATCTCGTTCCTCTGTTGTGTGAGGGATTCCTCAATCAACAGTTTGAAAGGATCTCCTGTCCCATCATATTTCTTTTCTCCTACCATGGGAGGTCGCTTGGGCATGCGAGAGCTTCTGTCCTCAAGAGAAACAAGCTCGAGACCCAACTCTTTGTACTCCGACCTCGTTGGGGACATGCACTAAGACGACAAGGAGCAGACCGCTCTGATACCACTGATCCTGATTTTATGAGCAGAACAAAATGAATACAGATTATTAATAGGTTCTTAACACAAAATAACAGAGATACAGTAAAACTGGTTTTCTATTCAATAACGAAATAAGCTGAAACTGTAAAATGCAGCGGAAACAAGCTTGCTGGAATGGTGTCGGCTTATCTCTGAGAAGAGATGTGACGGTAGTGCACATTCGCAAGCAGAAGGTTACAATGAGGCTCTGAAGGCATTTTTAAAATAATCAAGAATTCCAAAAACCCTAGACATCCAAAAACCTAACCCTAGGAGATGAAGCGCCAAAAGTCATGTGGGCCTCGTTTGGGTAAGTTAGTACATCAACTTCCCGGGGTCGTAACTTTTGCATACGATCTTTGTTTTAGGTGTGTGATAGCCCGTTGGAAAGGTATCATCAGGGAGATTCATTTTGGGGGCTCAATTATGCCTTTATCTATAGTTGAGGATCTCAATACCGAAAAACCTTCATTTAGGCCCTCAAAATGGCCCCAGAAGTTAAAACTGCTAAAAATAGTAAATTGCCAAAAATGTCAGAAAACTGTTTTGAGCCAGTTGGAAAAGGTGGGTGGCCACTGATATCCATCTGGATAACATATCCAGATAGTCATGTATGGGTAGGTTTTTGACTTCCTAAACCCTCAATTGTGATAGGGTTTTATTCCTTCCAAAATATTCTTGAAATGACATACGTGTCTAGCCCCATATGTGTGAGTAATGGGAGTTGGTGTGGCATCCTCTCATACCATGGCGGTCAACATGGTAGGTCAACTTGCTAAAGGGGTAACTTGTCCATAGGAGCTCTGATTGACGTGGTTTTTGCACCATTGGAAAGGTCCCTATGTGTAGAATAACATCATGGGGTCCAAATGCATGGGGAAATTTTTAACCTCAAAAAATGTCATTTGATGCCTCAAAATGGCCCTAGAAGGTTCTGGATGCCAATTTTCCAAACGGATACCTACCACTAAAATGGCCCTAAAATTTTATTCCTCTAATTTTTTCCACTCTAAAATCATCGAGTTGGATGAAACATAATATAGCAATCCATTCCAGATCACCCCTCATCCAATCTATGACCAATATCGAATCACCAAATATCTATAGGTGAAGGATGTCCTTTCCTTTTGCCACTTTAAGAAGTGCAAATAATTCATTGTACTCACCCAAATTGTTGGTCCCTGAGCCCAAGTTCATTTTCCTTTTTATCATATGCACATTAGAAAGGTATAAAATAAAACCAACACCAAAATGGTTTTCCCTCCCCTAGAAAGAACCATAAAAAAACCTCCAACAAATGGTCTTATCAATAGTCAATACATGATCTAGACGGGGATTTTTATTATGATGCACACCTTTATAGTATTACAAGAGACCCAGAACCTATTGTGAGGTTTTGAATGTAGGGAAAGTAGTGTTTTCAAAAACAGTGGAATTCCTTGTGATCCAAATGCCCCAAAGCACCAAGATAGGAAGTACTTGGGAAGACCTGAACTTTGAGTGAGATAAAAAGTCATGAACATAGTCCACAAGTGAAGCTTTGTTCCATAGATGATTTATTCCAATCTTTCATTGTAATTTCCCCAATCCGAACCATTTTTAATTGTACATATAGGATGGTGAGTCGTTGGTAGAAATTGTAAATGTAAATGTACATTTAGGCTAGTGAGTATTTGGCACTAATTTTTGATGTTTCACACACCTAAGTAGTGTGCAAAGACTTGTTATCAAAGATAGAGTGCACACATTTTATGTGTTGCATGCACCTAGGTAAGTGCGTATAGTTCACATTGTTGCACGCACTTGGGTAAGTGCACAATAATGACTTGGGAGTGCACGCAAAGCTGAGTTATATATATGTGTACATATGGATGTATATTTATTGAGGTTGGAGAGCCTGTGTAATTATGAGGTTGGTGAGTCAGGATGCAAATAGGCCAGTGCGCCTATCCATGTAAATATAATCTCAGTTATTAATATAAATATTACATCATTGTGTGTAGGTAGACTTAGACGAAAAGAGATGGGGGGATGACTCCACCGAAAAAGGGAAAAGGGGGTGAGCCTTAAGTCTTAGGGGATATTTTGTAATATTTTTAGAAAAGTGTAATGTTAGATAATTATTTTATCCTAAGTTCCCGAGGGTAGGGAACGAGTCACCAAGTGGCTTATGCTACTTTTGAAGGTGATAAGTGTTGAGTTGAAGGAATGAAATATATATTGTTGGCCTTATTGTATTTTGGGATAATCCATGATTATTCATGATTCACTTTCTTGTGAGAAGAAGGGGATTCAACTGTATGGAAAATATGATTATTACCTTATCTGCACATAGAAGCTTGTAAGGAGTTGTGGAGATGTAATCATAGTTTTTCTGTTGAAGAGGTAGGTTGTCAAGCCCATGAGAAGTCTCTTTGGGTGAGATAATTTCTATTGAAGAAGAGGGTTTTCATACCTATGAGCATACTCTCCAGGTGAGAGTTTTTCTGAGAATTGTTCCTTGGTGTGCTGGGAATTAGTCGTAGGCCTTAGAGACTTCCTGTCAGGCTTGTTGTTGGTGAACCTAGAAAGGAAGTGGGGTAGCCGAGGGAATTTTGAGAGGAGAAGATGAACACTTCCTTGGGTGTAAGAGGTGCATGGGGAATGAGAAAATGTAGGCTAGTTGCATCTGCGGGAACCTTGGACTCAGAAATTCTGTTGAGAATCAGACCATACCTATCACTAGGAACCCTTTTTTCCCTAGTGGAGTTAAGCAACAAATCGAGAGGGACATGTTGATGAAACCTTATGAGCAATAGATTCCATGGCTGGGATAAAATTTTGAGTTCTACATGCAGTTGGTGACTTCCATAAAAGTTAAGTGTTCTTCATGTGTTGTCTTGTTTACTGTGTGCTTATTTATCTATGTTTGACATGAGTTAGTTCTTGTATGTTATCACATATAAGTTGTTGTTTTTATTTTGTTTAATGTTTCTTGCACATGTAAGTGTGATGTTGTCATTCATTATTGTAGTGATGCATACGTATAACAATTATTGTTTGGGTCATGGATTGGGTTGTAGTGTCATGGATTGTGTGATATCTAATATCCCCATATCCAACCAAATAGTAACTTTTGATCTTTTAAATGACCTGACTCTGATTATAGAACTTTAACCATAACTCTAAATTTTTCCATGCATAGGAGCACCATTGAAGAAAATTTTAATAATCGAAGGAAACTTCTTTTTGACAAAAGTAAAGTTGATATTTTCTTAAAGGATTTAAAAAGTGAATTACATCTCCTAACTTATAAGGACAACATTGAAGAGCTCTATCATCATTTTACAACTACCCTTTCCACTTTTGTTAGCAAGTCCTCTTTCGAGGTGTCCTGTAAAAAGAATAATAGAACAACCAACCCCTGGTATGATAAATAATGTAAAATTTCTAGGAAAGAAAATATGGATGCTTCTAATGAGTCCTTAAAACTTGATAATATCAATACGTACAAATCCCTAATTAAAATGGAAAAAAAGTACTATATCAATAAACGGAAAAATAGACTTTCACAACTATCTAAGACTGATCCTAATAGGTTATGGAGGCAAATTCTAATCCATAATACTAAAGAAAATATTATGAATCCCTTAATGGATTGGAATTCCTACCTTAAAAGTATTTATGAGCTCTCTAATGCCATGGACACAATTCTGATTGTTGCTACAGAGGATGAACTCTTTTCTTTGGATGACATAGATTTCGGGGTTAAGTGGCTTGCAAATGGGAAAGCTAAGGAAATTGAAGGCTAGCAAGCTAAATTTTTTTAAAATGGAGGGCCTATCCTCATCCCTCGCATACAAAATATCTTCAATTTAGTAGTCAAGCAGGGATTCCCTAAACCCTGGATGCAAATCCTCACGGTTCCTATTTTTAAAAATGGGGATAGAAACCTTCCCTCTAATTATAGAAACCTTCCTATTTCTAGCGAAGGGGCTAGAAGATTATCCTATGGATAGAAATTCATGGTAAAAGAGATAAAGGCCAGGTCATATTTTGGAGATATTATTCGACTGTGGACCATCTTATTACCAATAGGATCATTGTAGAGGTGTTACGCAATAATAAAACTATTTATTTTGTTGTTTTGTTGACTTTAGAAAATATTTTGACAGAGTTCCCAGGAAAAAAATTTGGGATAGGTTGGAAGAGATAAAATTTCCTTTCAACTTGAGGGTTGCTACAATAAGGTTGTATGAGAAGTTTATTTCTAGGTTTAAGAACACTGAGGGCTGGTTGAAACACATTAACTGCAATATTGGAGTCAAGCAAGGTTGTCCCTTGTCCCCTACCCTTTTTGGGATTCACATTGACAAGTTAAAATATTGTTTGGAAGAAGAAGGTTGTGTCAGACCTACTAATATTATTCTTTATTCTAATGATATCATTCTTATGACAAGGAGTCCCCATGATCTTGGAATGCAACTAATAATCCTCAAGTATTTTTTCTCCAATATGGGTATGACTGTTAATACTAACAAGACTAAAGTCATGATCATTAAATCCAATAAGATCACTTATGATACCTTCATATATGACAATGACAACTTGAAAGAAGTGAATTCATACAAATATCTTGGAATCAATATTCACCACAAGCTCAACTAGAATTATAGCATTGAGAAAATGATGTTTGCAGGACGAAAAGCTTATTATGGGATTGAAAAAAATTGGAAATCAATCGATATTTGGATATGGGATAAGAAGAAACTCCTCTTTGAGACTCTTGTTACGCCTATTATTCTATATGGATGTGAAGTTTGGGGGTACAATATCTCTCGAGAATCATGGATAAATATAGAGCAAATCCAAAATAATTTCATAACCTATAATCTCAAAATTAAAGGAAATACGCCCTATCCTATCCTCCTCTTAGAGAGAAGCCTTCCCCCCATTAATACCATGGCTATGACTAGATACCTAATGTATAAGAACAAGTTAAACAACATGGAAGACAAGAGGCTTCCTAAAATTGCTTCCAACTCCAATTGTAACCACTTTTGACTCAAGCGGGGATGGCATAAAGATGCCTAATTTGGGCTAAGTCATTGGGGAATCATGGAAGAGACCATTTTGCAGAATAAGAATACTATTAAAAATATTATTAAATCAAAATTTAAGGAGAAAATATGGTGTGATAAAGAGCTAGAGGATTAAAGAAAATTAAGGTATTATAAGAAGGTAATCAACCATAATCTAGAAGATCAAAATTGTATCTTTGTTTTGACAAGTGTAAAGAAAAAAAAGCATTATTAAGATAAGAAAAAAATCTCATGAGATCCATAGTGAAATTGGGTGTTGATCAATTCCTAAAATGTCATGGGATGAAAGTGTGTGTCACTTTTGTGACACTGAGATGATTGAAGATGAAAAGCACTTTCTCTTAAATTGTTCAACATATACCCAAATTAGATCTCAATTTCAAAATATTTGTCACACTACCAACCTTCCTAACCTTTTAACTCAACAAAACTATGGTGAGCTTGGAAAGCTTCTCTTAATGTTTTTTTGAACAGAGAAAAAAAATTCTAAAGAATTACAAGGTCTAATTGACCAATTCGATCTCACTAGATGTTAATCGCCACCATCATCATCAATACAAAAATTATATATAATAAACACATTAAAAGAATAATTTTAAACTAATATCTTTCTTTATTATTATATAATAATATTACAAGTTATATATATATATATATATATATATATATATATAACCCAAGAGGATTGCCATAACCCTGTTTTGTCCAATTTTTATGCTCCATTATATCTGTAACTAACCGAATTATAAATACTTCAAGTAGCATGTCCATTTTATGACCCATTTGATAGAAAATTTCCCCTCATAGGCGGATTTCCATAGCCTTTGATTCTACTCCATCGTGAAATAATCTCTGCACAACAGACATCTTCCAGGGCCTGACCATCCTCTCTTCAACAAGTTATCCCATGTTAGCATCTTATTGGTTAGGTCCAAACATAAGGTGAGTTTACAACACATTGGAGATTTGTATTTTCATAAAGGTTTCCACCACCATTTCAACTCCCTATCTCTCAATCGTAGGTCTTACCAAGCTTTATAGCCTAGTTTGGGATTAAAGGATCCCTCTATGAGATTTAACATCCAACAAAGAGAGTCTTCAATGTCTTGTTCTAATATCACATAATTGTTAAAGAGTAAAGCAACATAATATTCCATTCATGTGCTTGCTCATTAGGTAAATCAAGGATGGTTTTTGATCTCCAGCTGGCTTGTCCTCTCGGTTGAGGGAGACCCGTGCAGGCATCTAGAAGATATAAAAGTCCTCGATCTCTAAGGTCTCACAACAATGGGACTGAAAACGAGTATTGTTTGCCAACACCTAGCCATGAGTCATCTCCTAATATGACTCGTTGGTCATTTCCTACTTTCGAAGCTGTCTAGGTTCCCACCAAGGGAAAGGAAACAACAAAGGCCTTCCAAACCAGAGTACCAGCTTTAGTTTTATTCGTGGATCTGAACCACTCATCAATATTCTTGTTAGTATAATATTTAGTGTTCATGACGCGTACCCAGAGTGTATTACGATGAGTTAGTCTCCATAAATTTATGCCGACTAATGCTTGTGAAAATGGACTAGTGTCCTTTAGGCCCCAACCTCCCAGTTCCTTCGACATTGCTATCTTTTTCCAGCTTACAATCATTATGTCGGTCGTGGAGTGGTGTTCAACCTAAAGGAACTGGAAACACACTCATTTGATCTTTTGTAGGACTCTCTTGAGGATCTCCATGATAGAATTCTAGTAGACTGGGATGATTTCTAGTATCTCCTTTGTTAGAACTAGTCTTCCTCCTCTCGAGAGGGTCCTGTTGACTCATACCATTATTCTGGCCTCAATCTTCTTTATCAACCACATCCAGTCTTCCTTGCGGTAGCAGTCCATTTTTAGATGGAAGCTAAAATATTTGAGGTCGTCCAAAATGGGAAGAGGTTGGGCAGGGACAAGGCATGTTATGGTGGGTTGTTCTGAAACTGACACATTGTTTAATATAATGTTTGAATTTTCCATGTTGATTTGAATTCCATTCACTTTGTAATAGAGGTTTGGTATCCTCCTGAGAGATTGTGGTTCTGCCTACATACCAAATCTACTACAAAAGATGTCATCCATGAATATAAGGTGTGAGACAATTTCTGAGATGGTAACCTTAATGCCTTTTATAGAGTTTTTGTGTTGGGCTTATTTGATCAGTATGCTAAGAGCCTCTACTACAATTAGGAAGAGGAAAGGGGATAATGGGCATCCTTGGTGGACTCCCCTTGATAATTTAAAGAATCTTGATGAAGACTCGTTGATTATCATCGCAAAGGAGACACTATTAAGGCACCCCATGATACAATTTACCAAAATGAGGTCAATTCTCATCTGTAAAAGAACCAGGTGAAGGAAGGTCTAGTCTACCCTATCATATGCCTTAGACAGATCCGATTTGAGGATGATTTCCTTGAGATTTTTTTTTTTAATAAAGTGTAGTTTTTCTTGTGTAAGAGAGACAACATCATGTATATGTCAGTTATGTAGAAATCCAAATTGTTCTTCAGTAATGAATATCATCAAAGGGAGGAGGCGTCTAGCAATGATCTTGGAGATTAATTTGTAGGCCACATTGGCACAAACAATGGGCTTGTAGTCCCCAAAGGACTTTGCTTTAGGATATTTGGGAATAAGACATATGAAGTTGGAGTTGAGGACACCATGGATTTGGCCAAACCTATGAGATTCACGTACCATTAGCAGTAAATCCTTCTTAATGAGATCATAATGTTTTTTATAGAATTCCATCGGGAATCCATCTAGACCATGGATATTTCTACTTTTCATCAAAAAAAGAGTTTACTTGATCTCTTCCTCTATGACTTCCTCTAATAATGTCTTGTTCCTATCGTCCATGAAAACCTGAGGGAATTTTTGAATGACAGTAAGGGTTTCTTATATGGGACAACCTTCTAGAGATCTAAATAGGTTCTCAAAGTATCTAGCTCCATCTTCTAATTTTTGTGGGAAGGTTGAGGCTACATTTCCTTCTTCATCCTTGATATCCCAAATCATATTGATATTCTTTCGATGATTTGCAAAATTATGAAACAATTTCGTATTATTGTCTCCCGCTTTGAGCTAGAGGGCTCGAATCTTTTATCATCAGGCATGTTCCTCCTTAACGAGTCATTCACTACATCGTTCCTCAAGTTGTTTCAACTCCTCTAAAAGTGCAAAGTAGGGGATTCCTTCTTCCATAAGTTTATGTAGCTCTGATATGTTATTTTCTATCTCAAGGAGGTCCTTTGCCTTGTTTTTCTTCCATACTGGAAGCCACCGTTTGATGTCTCTTTTGATGCCAAAAAGGTTATCCCCAAATTGTTTCATCATGGGAGACAGATTGTCGGAGGAGAGGTGGAGCCAGTTTGTTTTTACCAAATTGATGAAATCCTCTTCCACAAACTAGGCCTAGAAAATTTTGAGAGTGGAGCGAGGAGGGCTAGTGTCAGGGACCCATTGAAGCCATATAGGGTGGTGATTAGATAATCCTCCTTCATTAACCCAGGAACTTAATTTAAAATTCCTCCTTAGTAATGTATCAGAGGCTAGAAATCTATCTATTCTTTTAGCTACAGAGTTCGACCTTGCTCTGTGATTGTGCAAGGTGGGTGATAGTTTGGTAGGCTCAATGTCCACTAGTCCATGTTTCTCTAGGAAGGCCGAAAATACAATTTTTTTTTTATGTCCTCCCTCTGGTATTGTCCCGGAATTTCTCATAGGGAAAGCGTGAAGTTCATGTCCCCTCCAACGATAGTGTGGGGATATTCAAAGAACTTCTCATCTGACAAGGCATTCCAGAAAGGCTCCATATCCTCATAAGGCCCATAAATGTTGATAATAGAAAATGAGAAATTACACTCCTTGGGTTTCAAGGAAACCAGAATCGTTGATCCAGACAAAAACATGGACGAAGCTTTGAAGTTGGGGCTCCAACCAGTAATGAGTCCATCGGACATCCCTTTTGCATCAAATGCACTAAAAGACCAATTCTTCAGGATAAACTGTAGCAAATCACTAGACTTGGATGTAGGGCACATAGTTTCTTGTAATAGGATGATTAATCATGGAAATGGCCTGTGATGAGCCACTTGAGGGATAACTTTTTATGAGGGCCCCCGATCCCTCTACAATTAAAGGAAATAATAATCATTTCGAAGAGGGGGAAATGACATTCCCCTCTCTAAGGGCCCTATGGATGTTGGATTGTGTGCCATTATGAATCTCCACCACCACCTTCTCCTTGGATTTGTGAAGAAAATATTTACGGCTTGCCTGTGACAAGACAGGTGGATCAAGGGTGAGGCCCCCTTTAGAGGGGTTCACAGGTTTCATAGGTCCTTAAGGTATAATAGCATATAGCTGAGACAAACGTTGGGAGAGAAGGTCAAAGGATATATAGGGGGTTGGGGGGAGACAAAGCCGAGGGGATAGGGCCAACTTCCAACAAGCAATAGAAAATCAAAGGGGG